>JANHFM010003476.1:62080-80630 GCA_032468115.1 Grayia smithii | reverse complement strand
ACCAACCTGCCTTCCATTGAGGACCTGTATACTGCACGAGTCAAAAAGAGGGCTGTGAAAATATTTACAGACCTCTCACATCCTGGACATAAACTGTTTCAACTCCTACCCTCAAAATGATGTTATAGAGCACTGCACACCAGAACAACTAGACACAAGAACAGTTTTTTTTCCGAATGCCATCACTCTGCTAAACAAATAATTCCCTCTCAACACTGTCAAACTAGTTACTAAGTCTGCATTACTATTAATCTTCTCATCATTCCTATCACCCATTTCCTGCCACTTATCACTATATGATTGTAACCTTGTTGCTGGTATCCTTAAGATTTATATTGACTGTTTCAAAAGGTTTTTGAACATCAAGTAAGGTTATTTTAATATGTATTGCTATCTTACATGTTGTTTTATTTGTTGTCTTCACTGTGGTTTCTGAATTTATTTTTTGTCAGTAAAAGTGTGTATGTGTTTTCTACTTATGAAGCACACAGGAACTGAAATCCATACATTTCTTTTGTGGAAGTTGTGTTTAACATTTGACTTTGTGTGCACTACTGTATTTAATATTTCGAATAGGCCGCACATCAATTCTCTGAATGTTTTCTGGGGAGTCAGGGACAGGATTAAGATCTATTTAATTTGTTATAAGCTTTGACTGATTTTGGACTTGTCAATCCCATAGATTGCAATAATTAGAAGTAATGAAACAATGTAAATGTACCCTTCTCCCACTTTATATTATACAGCAAACCTGCCAGGTATATACATACTATTACAGGCTAAGTATTAAATTGTATGGAACGTATTACTTCTAAATAATAACTATCAGGTAAGAAATTCTATGTAGAATTGAGAAAAAGATGGCTCTTCTGATTCCCCTTCAGTTACCACAAGGTTCATCTGTAGCACCTTAAGATCACGCCTTGCCTTCTCTATACTCATCGCTAGTACCCATTTCCATTGCACTGCGGGAAACTAATATCTTGTGGATATTTTGAAAGAATATATATTTTAAAAACTTTTTAAAATTCTGGATATCTTAATATTTTTATTTCATTACTTCTAATTATTGCAATCTACTATGGCACTACAGATATATAAAGCTGTAACACTACATGGAATTTAAAATAACAAATGTCCAGTAAGTATATTATGGTGGAAAGTAATGCTTTCTACTCATTTTTAAAGCAGAAAATAGTGAGAATTTTAAGAACGCCTTTCTAAACTTTATCTTACTTTACACATTGAAGGACATCACCATAGCCACTAGAGAGGAAGATACCATAGTTGTATTCTATCTTCACTTTTTTCCCCCAGTTGTATAATCTGATAGTAGCATTATGCAGCATAGCCTCTAGGAGGCAGAGGAACATTAATAAATCTTAATTGCCTATTTTGGTAAGAAATTTCACTGCTATCTCAATCCCATTTTCTTTTTTAGTATTTGTTATCAAATTGTGTTGCAATATCATTATAACTGCAGCAATAGCAATAATAAATTGCCCAAATGTAAACAATGCTGGAAAATTTTATCAGGAGCCTGTGGATATTTCTAAAAGCCTCACATAATTATAAGAGATAATTCTAAGAAAATTTATGAAGTCAACAGTGGTTCTTTCATGTATGAAAACATAAATGAGATCCAGATACATTTTTCCTAATGTGCACATATTCTGAATTTTAAGTTTAAACAAAAGACTCCTGTTAGTATTTCCAATGACTAACATTTTAAAAATGACACCAGTAAAGTTTTAGCAGAACAAGCATTGAATAGGCAGTTACAAAGATTGAATACAGTATCTGCCCTTTATTTTATTGTGTTTAGGGGTAAATGAAAGAGTGTTCCCATTGAACATAAACAGTGCTGAGTTTGATTCATGCTCAGATGAATACTTATTTGAGAAGTTTAGACACTAAGCTGGGTGGGAAAAAAATATGGCAGGATTTGCCAGGGGTTCCTAAGTTCTTTCCCCCACTTCAAAGCAGGGAAAAATTGATCTAACCAAGTTTATTTTTTTCAATCATTCAAGTATGTGATTTTTTAAAAAAGGAAGAATGACAAGCAAACACTTCCAATCAATTTATATAGGTTTATTCATAATTACATTATTTGCATCTATTCAGATGGACACTAGTTCATCTTAATGCTTGTGAAGTTTTGCTAGATAGTTTTCATTTTGTTTTATTGATGTGAACATAATTCTTGCTATCCATTGATATTATTGGATTAATTAAATTAAAATATGGGGTTTAGTGAGATAATGGATGTTTCTTTTAGAAAGTGATTCCTTCCTACAATGTTAACAAAAGCTATGATAAAAACTTGAATAATATTAGATTCATTGATATAAACAATTGCTACTTGATATTAAATATGCTTCCTATAATATAGCAAAAGCTATGAACTTAGATTGAATTTTTGGATGAAATTGATAATTTAGCTTATTTTAGTCAATTTTTTAAAATGAATATTGGAAAAGAAATTCCAATGCTCTGGAAATAATGAAAATAGTTCTCCTGGATCTTGCAGATGCACAAGTGAATCGATCAATCAATTAGAATAGAGCTGGAAGGGAACTTGGAGGTCTCCTAGTCCAATCCCCTGTTCAAGCAGGAGACCCTATATCAGGGGTTCTCAACCATCCTAATGCCACAACCCTTTAATAGAGTTCCTCATGTTGTGGTGACCCCCAACCATAAAATTATTTTCATTGCTTCATAACTGACAACTTAGCTAGCCTTGGTGGCTGATGTAATCTTCCCAGGTGCCATGTGGGGAGTTTCTGTTGTTAGATGGGTCCTATTGTGTTGCAGATGATAGTCCATTGACAAAGGTGGGGAGGGGATGAGTGAGCTTGGCTGAGGCCTTAATGGCCCATAGACAAAGGGAAGGAAGGCAGGAATCTGTTTGTCTTTAAAACATGTTTCTCCATTTCTCATCCAGGGAAATATAATTTTCTGCCTTTTTAATATTTCCTAAGATATTTCATTTTTCTAGGAGAGGGGTGACTGCTAACTTCCTACAAAAAAAAAACCCGGAAAATTGAAAGAAAATCTGAAGGACAGGTAGGAGGATGCACTGAAGTATACCCATACCAGGAAAGCTTATTGAATACTGGAGAAACCAAACTAGCCCAGAAAAAAAGAAAGAAGCTGAAGAAACAGTGGACTACCTAGTTAGCTGCTGCAAAAATATCACTCAGACTCACTACAAACAATGCCATGACAAATAGCAAACAGATAAGCACTTGCCGCATACGATTTAAAAAATTGCTGATAAGGAAGACAAAAATCTGGCTAGTCGCTAGTGGATGTTGCAGTACCTGGAGATAGCAAAACAGAAGAAAAAGAACTGGAGAAAATCACAAAATATAAATACCTGCAAATACAAGTAGAATGACTATGGCAAAAGAAATGAAAGATAATATCAATAATAATAATAGGAGTCTTGGATGCAGTCCCAAAACATCTGGAGCACCACATGAACACTATCTGCATTTACAAAATAACCATCGGCAAATTGCAAAAGGCAGCTTCACTTGGAACAGCTTACATTCTGTAACAATACCTTTAACACTATCAAACAAAGCAAACCATTTGCCTATCTCAGGTCCTTGGAAAGGACTTGATAGGTGGAAATAAATGCCAAATCCAGTCTATATACCTGGCTGATGCTCCAGGTAACCATAAGAGTAATAATGTCTATAACACTTCCTCTTCAAAATCACTCGGACTGTAAACTATTTTAGCATTTTAAGGACCAAAGAATTTATTCCTGTAATTTCCTGAACTAGTATAAAGCCTAAAAAGATCTTAGTAACATGCTTTTGTAATGGCTTTCTACATATATTTACAAAAATCAATAGTTTCCCTGCCATTTTATATTCTATTTAAAGAAAAAATAGGTGCTACAGAAAGGTTCTCTTAAGCCCTCTTGAGTAAGACAAAATTGGCTTTTTCCCTTAACTAGTTACTGCCACAGCAGGAACTTGATTTAAACTGTCAACAAGTTCATTCACTTCCCTTTGTTCCCTGAATGGTGTGCTTTATAAACATCTGACAGTGTAATGAAGTTGTTTTAAAATTCCGAACCAACTTCAAATCAACCTTGCCCATACGCAACAAGACTTTCCTTTAACTGCATTTGCTGTGTGTTACAAATATACCCTCTAAAAGAAGGAAAGAAGGAAGGAAAATGTAAAATAATATTCCAAAGTTTGTGGTGCCTGAATACTAGTCGTCACAACACTAATTCCTTTAAGTTTTTAAACATATACATACATACACACATATATATGTAATATGCATTAGACCAGGGGTCTGCAATCTTAAACACTCAAAGAGTCACTTGGGCCCATTTCCCACAGAAAACAAAACACTGGGAGCTACAAAACTTGGGTGGGCATGGCCAACTTGACATCACTCACTCCCACCCAGTCACATGACAACCCTCACTACGCCTACCCAGGTTTTTGGGCTTCAGGTATTTTCTTTTAAACAGGTCTCTCTCTCCTCCTCCTCCCTCTCTCTCTCATCTTTCTCCCTCTTTCTTTCTTTCTCCCTCCCTACCTCATCTCTTTCTCCCTCTCTCTCCCCATCCCTCTCTCTTCCTTCCTCTCTCATCTTTCTCCCTCTCTTTCTCCCTTCCTCCCTCTCCCTCAACTTTCTCCCTCTCTCTCATCTTTCCCTTTCTCATCTTTCTCCCTCCCTTTCTCATTTCTCCCTCTCTCTCTCATCTTTCTCCCTCTCCCCCTCTTTCTCATCGCCCTCCCTCCCTCTCATATCTCTTTTCTTTTTCCCCTATCTTTCTCATCTCTCTGTCTCTCATCTCTCTGTCTCTCGTGTGTGTCTGTGTGTGTCTGTGTGCACACGCCTGCACGCGCCTGCACGCACGTGCACGGACATGCCCGGACATGCCCAGGTTCCCTCTTGAACCATTTCCAAAAACAGGGTTGGGTATTTTTTCTTCTGTTGTTCTTTCTTCTTTACCATATTTTACCATAGCCCCTGCTGTGGCTCCCTGTTGGCTGGCTGCTCCCCCTCTCCCTCTCCTTCCTCCTCACTCCTCACCTGCCCTGAGAAGAGAAGGGCAGTGGAGGTGAGTGGCGACTCGCTCCATATTTCAGAGCAGAAGCGAAGCACCCCTCTACTTGCCTCTTTTTCCAGCCCTTGTTGGGAGACACGTGACTTTCTCTGCCCCGAGACACCAGCTGGGCAGCCTCAGCCGATGCTCCACGTTGTAATGGGCTCCAGGAGGAGGAGGACACCATCTCCCTCATTGTGCAGCATGCTAAGTTTAAGTGCAAAAGCAGCAAGCAGCAAGCAGCCAGGGAGGCGGTGAGAGGGGAGATGCGTGACTTTCTCCACCCCGAGACACCGGCTGGGAGCGTCTCCCCATAGTCCTCTTACCCCCCTCCATGGCTGCTTGCTGCTCTTGCACTTAAACAAGTGCAAATTCCTTGTGTGTCCAATCACACTTGGCCAATAAAGAATTCTATTCTATTCTATTCTAAACTTAGCACGCTGCAGAATGGGGGAGACGGCATCCTCCTCCTCTTCCTCCTGGAGCCCATTACAACATGCAGCATTGGCTGCAGCCAGGCAGCCCAGCCAGTGTCTCAGCGCAGAGCAAAGTCACATGTCTCCCCCAGCAGCCAAGAAGCGCACAGCACCAAGGGCCAGAAAAAGAGACAAGTAAAGGAGCGCTTCGCTCCTGCTCTGGAATACGGGCCGAGTCTCTATTCATCACAGTCACCCTTCTCGTCTCAGGACAGGCGAGAGGGGAGGGACAGGTCCACCCATCCGACAGGGAGCTGCAGCAGGGGGCCCAAAGAGCCACATGTGGCTCGCAAGCCGCAGTTTGCCGACCACTGCATTAGACTGATAAAGCCATACCGTAAAGTCTGAAAATATTAATAAATAATATATACTAACAGTATTTTAGATCTGGACTTCCTGAGTTTTTCTGCAGGGGCATTTCAGCCAAAATTGGTAACTGGATGCCAGGTACAGGAAGGGAGGGAGGGAGGAAGGAAGGAAGGATTGTCCATATGTATTTCAGATAGCTGATTTTTGTGAGCAGAAAGCAGAAACTGTCACTTTTGTAGCCACTTGCAATCAGCTGGAACTTGCAGGTTCCATCATGCTTTGAGCTATAAATGCAGCCCATTAGGATCCAAGGTTTGATCAAATCTCATTTTTTTTTAAAATCACTTTGGAGTTTTACTTTCTTACTGCTGTTCAAAAACTGAAAAAGCTTCGAAGCAACAAGTTTGTAAGATGCTGGGTCAGATTCTATTTAGTCTGTTTAAAACAAAAGAACATCATATCTTTCCAGCTTTGTAAAATCTTTATTTTGTAATCTTTTGTAATATACAGCAAAGAGGTGATTTTAGTGTTCCTTTAGAAATGCTAAGGCTTTGTGAAACTGATTTAAAGAGTGTGAAGTTAATTAGAAAGAGCCTCTTGTGTAGGAAAGCTGTCTTGTTTTACATACCAATTTTAAAACAAAACCTTGAAGGTCGATTACCAGAGCACAAGATGGCTACTTTAAAAGAAACATTTGATTTATGAGTCTGTGAAGTGTTTGAAATTTTTAACTCTTTACTGGAATCAGAAGTTACTATTGAAGATGAACAAATCCCTCTGGAGAAAACTAAGGTGGATTTCTTGGATTTACAAATGCACAATTGGACAATCATTTAAAAATGGAAAAGTATTATGGATTATCATTTTAAATTGAAAAATAACAGATCTATTGGAGTTACTTCATGGAAACTACAAGTATACTTGAAGAATATTAATTTTGAGAGAAGAGTAAGATACTAGATGAAAACAGGAGTCAGAATTTTATTTATGGGACTTAAGGATGGTTGGGACGATGAAGAAAGAAATATAAAATTAGTTTATCTGGTTATGTTTAAATGAGTTAATTCTGATGATGTTGAATCTGGATTATCTGGATTATCTGGACTGAATAGTTTTTCTTTTGGAAATGCCTAATGGGTTAATGAGTTAGTTTTTGGTGTGGGTGATTATTTTTTATAATGTTTAATAGTATTTAATTCCTTTTTTTTGCAATGTTTAATTGTTAAGAGATAGGCAAGGAGGAACAGACTAAATGGAAAAGGGGACTATATATTTATGTTATTAGGTGTTTTTGCAAATTTTCACTGGATCTTTGCTAAAGGAGAACTGAAGATTTAGAGATGGGTTTATCAAGAATGTGGCGAAGTATGGAAAGAAGTATCTGATTCTATTATAAAAAAGTGATGAATTGTTATTACAGAATCTATTTACTAGGGATAAAGGAAGAAGTTTCTTCTTATATTTTTTTATTTCATATTTTTAGGGGGTTGCACTTTCTAAATATTTTTTATCTTTTAAAAATATTTTTCTATTAGATTTTTCTAATTATTTAATTTAATTTTTAATAAAATTATGTTTTAAAAAGTAATACTATAGACCCATTACATAATTGTTAAGAAATGCAGACATAACAGTAAGACTTTAAATATGACTTTTGCCCAAATTTTAAGGAAGCATTAATTGGTCCAAAATGTTACAGCTGTCAGGGTTCCAGAAAACCTTCACCAATAGAAAACTCTTTCGCAATCATCTCTCAAAAGGTTCCTTTATTTCGGAGAAGTAAACTGACACATTCTAGGAAAACCCGAATCTGAGAGTTCCGGGTTTTCCCACAGGATATCAAAACCTCCAAACCCATCTCCTCCCTCCTCCGATGGTCACAAGGTCCAATCATCGTATAGTCCCTCTTGATACCACTCCTTCTCCAGATGTCGGCTTGGCATGACCTTGACCGTGTTACATAAGGCTATTGTGGCTAATATCTCCTTCTCCCAATTCCCCCCTCCCACTGAAAGTGGCAGGTTGGAAACCACCTAATATGGCTTCCAAGTCTGACAACAGCACTAAAAGCATGTCTCCTGATTCTCACCAGTTGATATTCCTTGACTGATGGAATCCAGAGGATGCCTGTGCTGCCATACTGGATTTGAAGTGTAGAAACAACTGGGAGAAGTTGGTTTCTCGGGTAACCTGGTCCCAAGTCATGAAGAGCTTTTAAGTGACAACCAGAACCTCAAACTGCATCCAGAAATACATTGGCAATCAATGGAGCTCACAAAGTAGTGTTACACGTGGTAAATTACTGATTGCAGAAAAAAATATTCTCCTACAGATCTTTTCCTAGCTTGGTAATTCTATCATTAATAAACTTTTTTCCAATTAATTTGAAACATATTAAACTAACCAGCTTATTTTTTTTAATACTGTCCGCTCATTGCATTCATTTTAAAAGTTCATAATTTTCTTATTTTCTTACATGTTTTTAAGACTGGCCAGTGTGCCAGGAAACTATATTGCAATTTTACATTTTATTTTTAAAAAACAACAACCCTTGATCATACTTTATGAATTTTCACTCTTTTGGTAAAGATTCCAAATCTGCATCTCCTTTTTTCACTACTGTATCTAGAAAAATAACTTATAAATCAATCACTCAATCCAAGTCCCAAAAGTGCTTTTTCAAGAGGCAACTGGACTTTCTGTTTTTTCTTTGAAGATGTTTTGCTTCTCATCCAAAAAGTTTCTTCAGATCTGAGAAGCAGTGGTGGATTTCAAAATTTTTACTATCACTTCTGTGGGTGTGGCTTTGTGGGGTGGCATGTCTTTGTGGGCATGGCTTTGTGGAAATGGCTTTGTGGGCGTGGTAGGAGAAGGATACTATAAAATCTCCATTCTCTCTCCACTCCAGGGGAAGGTTACTGCAAAATCCCCATTTCCTTCTGATCAGATGGGACTCGGGAGGCAGAGAATAGATGGGAGTGGGGCCAGCCAGAGGTGGTATTTACCGGTTCTCTGCACTACTCAAAATTTCCACTACCGGTTCTCCAGAACTGGTCAGAACCTGCTGAAACCCACCTCTGATGAGAAGTGAAATGTCTTCAAAGAAAAAACAGAAAGTCCAGTTGCCTCTTGAAAAAGCACCATGACCAGGATGAGTGAGAATCTCCATAGACGTAAGCTAGTTAAGAGAGTAATGTTGGACCTCACCTTTTTTCATGGTCCATCTATAGACAAAAATCTTGCCAAACTAAAGCAGACTACTTAACTTTTAAATATATACTCTGAAAACTGTTAGGGAGCAACCTTTGTCCTACCTTTGGGATGACCATGACCTGGATGACTGAGAATCTCCATAGACTCAAACCTATGTTCAGGTTCACTGATGGTTATGCACATAGACCACTTCACTATTGCCTCATCCTCAGTATCTCCCTAATGGGAGGTTTTCTTGCTTCCAAAAGTTGGATTATACTAGCAATGATTAATATCAGGTCATATAGCTGAGCTGGCCTAAACTTGTGGTATGTCTATATAGTATCATCTCAAAGAACAGCAGGGGTAACTTGCAGGGTCCATTCCGATCCCAGTTGCAGAAAATCACTGGTAAAAGTTTCTGCCACTTTAAGGCAGAAAGCATACGAGAATATGCTTGGAAAACATCTATGTAGGAAGAATGAGTGAAGAATAAACAAATTAAGATTTGAAGCTGTATTTATGACTAAAAAGGATGGAATGTGTCAATATGGTTTTAAAATACATAAAGTTTTCATAACTATAAGGTCACTGCAGGTACATTTAATGAATGATTTCTTTGCAGTAAGTAAACCTGTCAAGTTGTATTAAATAAAATGAAGAGCTTCTGTTAGATGACTAACAAAATAAAACATCCCATGATGTTATTAAGAAATGACAATTTAACCAAGCAATTCTATTCCATTTTAGACATTTGACTTAATTAAACTGGTGAAGTCATGAAGTCAGTCATGACCCGGTCTAAGTAAAATATAATCGTATCTGAAAAGCATGAAATTATGCTGACTATACGCATTACTTCTCTTCTTGACATCTATTATGGCCGTTCAATAACCTAATTACTAAAAATTAAATTGCAGAATACAGAATACAGTGAAAATCATTTCAAAGTGAACTCAAAAAATTACGGTATTAGTTGGCTGTTGTTGAGTTGCACCAAATAGCTATAGATTACACAGAATGTAATAGAATTACACAGAATGTTGATAGCAGGGGTGGGTTCTACTTATCTTTACTACCGGTTCTGATGATGCACACACTTTGCGCATGTATCGGAGCGTGCAGAGCATGCATTTGGCGTGCACACGTGCTTTGCATGTGTGCGCACCAAATGGGCACTCCGCACATGCGCAGCTTTTTTGGGGGGAAAAGCCCTCCCAAATAGTGTTCTGTGCATGTGCGGAGCGTGCAGAGCCCCGAGAACAGTAAGTACGGGCGCGCGGGTGGGCCCAGCTCCCAGTTGCAGAGAACTGATTCGGTGACATCACAGCGTCACCACTACCAGATCGCGCGAAGCGGCCTGAACCAGGAGCAACCCACCACTGGTTGATAGGTAAATAAGTTTATAATTTTTGAATATTTTTTTCTGATCAGAATTCATCAAAGTTAGCTGTTAAAGAACCGTAATATTCTGAAACAGGCCTAATTCACTCCTGTCAACCACCCAGGCGAACTAGACATTTACAGAATTTTGCAAGTATGAAAGCACAAACTTCGTATTGCCACTTTTAGCTGATGCATTAGTTTGGGTCTTCCTAATTTTCTTTCTCTAGCTATTAAACCATAGGGGGGAAGGGGAGCTCTTGTGTGATTACTTCCTAGTTTCCTGGGCAGTGTCTCTTCCCCCACATCCCCCAATGTCATCCATTCATTACAGCTACACATAGGATGCCCCATCCAGAAACAGAAATATAGGATATGACTTATTGGTGCAGCAATGGTCTCTGTATAATATTTTACATATTTATCATTTCATTTATTTGAATTGTGACATCTGGATGTTTCACAAATTATGCACATGTAATGCACATGAAATATTACAAAATCTTGAAAGCAATACAATGGTTAATCTATTCTATTCCAATACAGTATGTATTTTCAAAATTTTTAAATGTTCAGAATTTAAAATATCAGGGCAGTCTAAAGTACACAAAAGTACATATCTAGCTTTATTAGCAATAGGGTGAGGGGAAAAGACAACATGAAAGCAAAAAAGGAGACAAAAAAATGAAAATTAAAAAGCATACACTCTATGAATATAATATATAATGGTTGCAAGGTAACACTATGTTACACACTTTCTAAGTGAAAGAGGCTCATATGTTCATCATAATACACACCCAACTCCGTATAGGTAAAACAAAAAACAGATGCAAAAGTGATGCTTGCAAAGTGGGGATTAGGTTATTACAAGTCTGGAGTCTCACAAAATTCATTTCCAATTGGCAAACCAGGGCACAGTCACAACTGATCTAAATATAGTCCAAATAAATGTCATAACCATTAATCAATATGTGAATTTTTTATAATATATATCTTAGGTAAAAGTAGGTTACATCTCAAAAGGACCCATTAAGAGCAGCTCCATTCAACCACCAACAAATGTTTATACAGTAGTTGGTCTGCTTCCCTATTTATCCTTCCAGTACTGTTAAAGTCCTACCTGGAAGAATCTACATGAGCATTTAATGCTATTTCAACTTTTGTTCTGTTTTTTAAATAGGCAAAAATATGTCATCGCACAAAATAAAATACCAATTTAAAAACTTTGGAGCCAAGATAACAGTGGAGCTGTGTTTAATTACACATAAATAATGTTGAGGAGGAGAATGGGTATTGTTCTTACCTGAATGCCCGTTCTCGTAAAGACGGGACCAGCAGTCAGGAATGAGTTAACTCCGTCTGATCTGATAGGACTGACTCTGCAAACTGATAAGCTCTTCCTTTTCCTCTTGCCTCCCAGCTTTCAGACGAGGATGATGCGGCAGACCGACGTGCTGAGCTGCAATGACAAGGTCCAGAGGCCGGGACCAGGAGGTACCAGGCGGGGCTGACTGCTAGTCCCATCTTTATGAGAGTGGGCATTCAGGTAAGGACAATGTCCATTCTCCAGAAAGGCAGGACCAGCAGTAAGAAATGGGACATACCAAAGCTGTGTGTCCTAATGGGAGGGGTTCGACCAGTCTGGGGTCCCCAAACTTGTGTGAATCCATTGAAGAACCTAGCGGCCAAAGGCCATCTCCACTGAGGCATAAACATCCAATTTGCAATGGAAGATAAATGGAGACAACCAGGTGGCAGCCCAACAGACCTCCTCCAAGGACACCATGCGCCTGAAGTGGCCGTGCTCCTGGTCGAGTGAGCGGTGATGCACCTAGGGGTGGGCAAAGCCTGCACCTCATAGGCTTTAGCAATCACTTCTCGGATCCAGTGCCCCAGGATGGAAGACATGATCCGGTGACCAAGGGTAGAGGGCTCGAAAGATACGAAAAGAGACTCCATTCTCTGGAGGGAGGAGGTCTTCTTTATATAGATATGGGAAGCCCTCCGGACATCTAAGGTATGTCACATATGTTCCAGGTGGTGGGACAGATGGGGCAGAAATTGGCAGAACCAATTCCTGGGACCTATGGAATGCTGTGTTGATCTTAGGGAGGAACGTAGGGTCCAAACAGAGAGACGACCCTGTCAGTATGGAAGATGCAAAGGTCACTCCTGATCAAGAGGGCCACCAACTCAGAAATCCGGCAGGCCAAAGTTATGGCGATCAGGAATGTGATCTTGTATGAAAGGAAGCGAACCCTCAGGGGTTCGAAGGGGCCCCAGGTAAAGGCAGTTAACACCTTCATGAGATCCCAAGTGGGATAATGGTGGACCACGGGAGGTCAGAGGTTAGTGGTGCCTCTGAGGAACTGCTTAATCAGAGGGAGCCATGAGAGAGAACCCGTGGACCCACACACCAAAATGGAAGAAAGGGCAGTTACTTGTCTCCACAGCATCTTTGGCGACAGTCCCTTCTCAAGGACGTCTTGCAGGAATTCCAAGATGAGTGCTGTGGAAGCCTCCATGGGGACCAGGTCCTTCTGAGAGCACCAGATGCTGAAAGCCCACCAAGTGGCATTGTAAATGTGGCTGGTGGATGCCCAGCGCAAGGCTTGTGTGGTGTCGATGATCCTGGAGGACAGGTTGCTCCCTCTCAGCAGGCTCCACTCAAGTGCCAGGAGGTCAGTTGGAGCCACTGGGGGTCCGGGTGGACCAACACCACCTGGCTGAGGGAGATCCTGTCCAGAGGGAGCCGCCATGGCTGACCCACCAAGAGGGCCACTAGGTCCACAAACCAGGTCCACCTGGGCCAATGTAGAGCCAGCAGCAAAAGCTCCACCCCCTCCTCCAACAGCTTCTAGATGACTTTGGAGATCAGGGAAAGAGGGGAAAAGGCATAAAGCAGGTCTGGAAGCCATGGGCTGCGCAAGGCGTTGATTCCCTCTGATCCCAGCACTGGGAATCTGGCAAAGAACCTCATCTGGCAGTTGGTCTCGGTGGCAAACAAGTTGACTGTTGGGGTGCCAAAGCGGGCTGACAGGTCCCGGAACAGGGCCGGGTGCAGGCGACACTCCGCATGGTCAACTGAAGCTTGACTGAGCCAGTCCGCCTGAACGTTTGCCACCTCTGAGATATGTGCAGCCCATATGCATCTCCATAGAGACCCAACTGTTCAGCTTCCCGCATGAGGTGCCAGGAGTGGGTCCCTCCAAGGCAGTTGACGTGGGCCTTGGTGAGCACATTGTCTGTCAGAATCAGAATGTCCCGATCCTTGACTGTGTCCTGAAATACCTGGAGAGCCAGGTGGATCGCCCCGAACTCCAACCAATTGATGTTGTGGCTCAGGTGTCAGAATATTCATGACTGGAAAAACATGGTAACAAGGTCAGCTAATTGGGAGCTGAGATAGACTGGAGCCAGGGCAGTTTTTAATTTGGAACTCCTGATTCTGTGCAGAGAAGTGAAACTGAAACCACTATGTATTAACTCTCTACTGCTGTACTCTGTGTGTGTGAACATGTCTGCTGATCTGAGCTGAAGAATCAACTATTGGTATTGTAAATACTTTATGTGTTATTATGAATATAAAGAAGTTAATGAATCAGTTATCTGTGTGTGCTTCTGGATTTGATTTTCGCAAGAAACTCTGACATCAGGTCCTCCTGAGTCCACTGGCCCTGGGCCATCTGTGATTCGAGGTGGGCTCCCCAACTGTGAAGGCTGGCATCTGTTGTCAGGACAAGGCAATGCAGCTTCCTGAACCCTGGCCCTGGCGACAGCTGGAGAGGTCCACCATGTGAGGGAGTGGAGTACCTCTGGGGACACCTGGACCCTGTAGGAGGAAGTGCTCTGGCACATCCTTTGATGCGGGAGAAGAAACCACTGCAAAGACCTTCAGTGGAGGTGTGCCCAGGGCACAATGCCGATACAGGAAACCATCTTTCCCAGGAGCTGAGAGAGCAGGAGCAGAGAGACAGGACTCCCCAGGCTGATCCTCCACACCAGATCCCTCAGGCTGGAAAGACACTCCTGGGAAAGGGACACCCTGCCCTCGACCATATCAATGACCACCCCTAAATGTTGTATGCGAGTCATGGCTGTTAGATGACTCTTGAGCAGATTGATTGAGAAGCTGTGGTCTCACAAAACCTGAACAGTGGTATTCAGGTCCCGCCTTGCCAGAGGTTCTGAACTGGACTGGATGAGGAGGTCATCCAAGCAGCCGCCATAAGTTTGGTAAATACTCTGGGGGTAGAAGAGAGACCAAACGGCAGGGTGCAATATTGATAGTGTAGCCCCACGTGACAAAATCATAGGTATTTCCTGTGGGCTGGGAGGATGAGGACATGGAGGTATGCCTCTGTCAGGTCCACCAATGTGAGGAAGTCACCCTCCCTGATGCTCTCCAAGATTGTCTAGAGAGACTGCATCTTGAACCACCTGTAAATGATGCGGCAGTTCAAAGTCTTGAGATCGAGAATTGCCCTCCATCCCCCCAAAGATTTCTGGATCATGAAAAAGTGGCAAGAAAAACACTGTCCATGCTGCTCCCATGGAACCAGCTGTATGGCCTGAATGTCTAGAAGATGTTTTATGGCCAATTCCATCAGGAGCTGCTTTTTCCTGTCCGTCAAAAGGGCAATGGACGAAGAAGGTCGGGTGTGTATGTGTGTGTGGAGAGGAATTCCAGAGAGAGGCCCGACCTGACCATCTCCCTGACCCAAGTGTCCATAGTGGTGACTGGTTGGAGAAAAGCACCAGGCGGCTCCCAATGGGAGGCCCCCAATGTCAGTGGGAACATCGAAAGGGATGACCCCTTCCACCCTGAAAGGGCCATTTAGGAAATCCTCTCTGTCCCTGGCCACCTTGTCTGTCCTGGGCTCTACCCTGTCTGGGGAGGAAGGTTCTCTGCAATCTCTGCACCATGAAGGCACTGTCTGACCCCTAAAAGGGCCAAAAATAAGGTTGTGGTCTAGCCTCCGATCTGCAGGATAAGCTTGGGAGAACCTTCCATTTGTCCCTGGTTTCCACAGAAGGGGTCCAGGGACTGGCCGAACAGACTGCCGCCTGAATATGGAGCTGAAGCCAGCCTCCATTTGTTATGGGCATCCACATGCCAATGGCAGAGCCAGAGTAATCAGCAGGAGGCAATTGTGGAGCCAGTTGATTTGGGGGTGAACCTGGAGGCATTTAAGGTGGCATCTGCCAAAAACTCTAGGGCAGCCATGATCTTGTTTAAGTCCTGTTGTGATCTGGTATCAGTTGGGGGCAATCGATCCTGCAGTTGTTTAAGCCAGAGCAGGGATGCCCTGTTAAAAAAAGCAGCAGCCGTGGACCTCTTAATAGACCAGGCTACGGACTAGTGTGCTTTAACCAGTGATTGCTCCACCCTCTTATCTTCAGGCAGAGTATCTCTTCTGGGAGTCCCGTTAAGACCGGGGGAGCAGACAGTGCCACCACGGGTGAGTCCACAATAGATACCTGCAACAACTTGGCAAAATCTGCATCCAGGTTGTAGAGGCGCTTGTCTAGGTTATTGGGGTTGGGCCTGGAGATCAGTGTTGACCACTGTCATTGCACGACATCAGCAAAAAGTCTGGCGGCAGGCACTTTGTCCATCTCAATGGCTGGTTCTGAGAACAGAGGAACTGAGGGTCAACCCCGTCCATAGAGGGGTCCAGAGTTTTCTGGACCAGACCCAGCCAAGTAGTGGTCTTGGCCTTGTGGAGCAAGGACCTAAAAAGTTGGGATTGAAAGAGCCCCACAAATGATGGCTGGTCAGGTAGCAAGTCCTCATCCTCTGACAAGTCCGGGTCCCACAGAATGTCTTCCCCAGTCAGAGTCCCAGCTGGGAGAGGCAGAGGAATAATTGAACTCCTGGGAAGGAGCAGTATCCTCCAAGAGTTGGGGATCCTGGTGATATTCCTGGGATCTGGGGTAGTCAGCGACCCATGATTGAGCCTGTTGCTGCATGCACGTTGCTATGCTATGCTGGATAGTGTCAGGAATGAAGGCTGCCATGTTGGCTGGGATCTGAGGGTCCTCCTGTTGGGGAGGTCTAAGGCTGGTGGGATTGGGTGTAAAGGTCACTGGGGCTGAAGATTCCCTATGCCTGGTTGATTGTTCCCAATGGGATTCAGTGAGACTTGGATCTGAGATAGGGCCAAACAGCATTTCACTGTCACAAAGGGCTTGGATCCCTTCTCCATCAGGAGACCAGGTGGCAGCAGGCAATAGTACTGGGGTTACAGGCAAAACTTCCAGAGCCGGAGGTGCTACCAGCTGGACTGCCTGCTCAGCCTCCTGCAGACTCCGAGTCTGTTTGCTGGCCTCCCTGATGGCCTTTTCAATGGCCTTCTCAATGGCTTTGTGCCTTTTCCTGGCCTCCTTCTCTGAAGCCTTTGAGGCTTCTTTTGGAGGCTTGGCTGGGGGAATGGGGTTATTTGCCTTTCCCCTCTTGTGGGCCTCTAATCCTGAAGGCCCAGCTCCCTCCTGGGAAGCATGGCTGTCAGCAGTCAAAGCCTGAAATGCTCGCTTGTGGGGCTGCTTGGATGGAGCAGTGACCATTTTGAACAGGCTGCAGAAGCCTGGAAAGCTAGGCCTCTAATGTACATGTGGCAGGGTCTGAAGGCCTGCTGTGATAGACCAAGGCCTCAATAGGCCTGAAAGCAATTGGGCTGTAATTGTGGGTAAAGGGTCCATCCAGCCCCCTCCCATGTCCCAGCTGGGCAGAGGGGAGCTTCTGGCCAAATGGCCTGTCCACGTGGCTGCAGCCCTGTCTGAGGCACAAACAGCTTACCAGCTCCATGAAGGTCCTCGGCGCCATTTGTGCTGCTCCTGGCTGGCTAGCGTCTTGGAGGCTCACTCATGAGGGCAACTGCTGACTGCTATTCCTGCAGTACTTGGGGTGAAACCTCCAAACCCCTGATGTAAGGGCCAGGAGATTGGGCAAAGCCTGGGAGCACCATCATGATGTTCTGCCAGTGGCAGAGGCTTTGCCACAGAGCGGCCTTCAGCAGGGTCCAGCTGGTCACGCCATTCATGCTGGGAGCTGAAAGGGATGTACCAGAGCCCTGATGTCCTCTGCGATGCTCATGCCACCTGGGGCCTTCAGCGGAGTAGGAACAGCTCACCCAACATGCTGGAATGGGAGAAGCTCAACCAGTAAGTGTGGGAGCTCTCCCTAATATTTCTGCTGCCTAGCAGCCTTCAGCGGTATCAGGCTTGATTGCCCTTCTTGTTGGAAAGAGGCAGGCTCAACCAGTGAACTGAGAGCTAGCTAAGATGTAAAATAGTTGAGAAATTTAGAAGAAAAAGCAGTCAGAACGGAACAGCTCAGAAAACATGTCTGTCCAATCAGATTGAGTCTGAAAACTGGGAGGCATGAGGAAGAATAGGGGCTAATCAGCTTGCAGACTCAGTCCTATCGGATCAGACAGAGTTAACCCATTCCTGACTGCTGGTCCCACCTTTCTGGAGAAAAACAGTTTGATGATAAAATCCATATGCCTGAGGCATATGACTTAAGCAGCCACTTAGGAGAGGCTCAGTGTATCTTTGCACCTCCTTTCTACAATCCCATTCCCCAAAGGGCTGCTGGAAGAAATATCTTCTACTAGCAAAATTACAGCTGCATGGTTTAGACTGCACTCCCTGCATTTTCTTTTCTGGGATTCTCAGAGTTGCCATCTCCATTATTACTAAAAACTGATAGCACAATTACCTGCCTTTTTGACTTGGGAAATAAGTTCTAAAATTGAGATATCTAAGTTAAAAAGTAAAGAAAATCCCCTTCAAAATCAGCTATAAGTCTTGGCCATCATGTCCATTCTACATAGGACAACCTAAGAAGAAAATCCTGCCATTTGCTCAAGCCCTTTACCAGCACCATTCTACAACCTGGTAATCTAGTGGCTTGTCCATAGACATGGCTATAGTGGTGGACCCTTCATGGATTACTGCCTTGTCATAGCTCAATGAAGCTATGAGCTATGCCATGCAGGGCCACCCAAGATGGACAGGTCATAGCCGAGAGCTCTGACAAAACGTGATCCACTGGAGAAGGAAATGGCAACCCACTCCAGTATCTTTGCCATGAAAACCCCAT
>JANHFM010003476.1:45520-61980 GCA_032468115.1 Grayia smithii | reverse complement strand
AGAGGACAGGAAGGCCTGGAGGAACATTGTCCATGGGGTTGCGATGGGTTGGACATGACTTTGCAACTAACAACAACAAATAGTGATGGAAGTCTTGAACAATTATTTAATAATAAATTATTATTATTACTCAAGTCTTGAACATTCTCTCCTGAAAAATAAAAAAAAGGTAGCCTTGAAATTCACAGACCAACACATTTTTTTTTCAGTACATGAGCAACAGATACAATATGTGGTGGCAAATCAGAAATTTGTCTATTGAGATTATAGAATTATCCCTATTTTGTTATTTGAATGTAAACTGGGTTATTATAACAGCTCATTCAATTATTCACAAATAACAGTTGCGGTCAGTAGATAACAGACCATCAACCTTGAAAAATATAACCTGATTTTGTAAGACATCACTGAAATCCAAGGAGTCTCATTAAAGATAAACCATGAAAAGATTTCAAAAGGTCTTTCTGAAAAAAGTGTGTTTGTATGTCTGTGTGTGTGTATGCATACACATATATATATATGTACCACCTATGTCTATGTGTAGTTCCAGAATATACTTCTTTAAAAAGTAAGCATATATTGAAAACAATTTTTACTTTTTGTATTTATTCAGTGAATAGAGTTCCATGACAATCCCAATTAGCTCAGCCTAGGAAAACCTCCTTTTTATTTGAGAGTTGCTGATGCTTAGCAATATGTGATCATGAATGGTTTGTGTCATTATTACAAATAATCAACATATTTTGTTAATTTGCCACTTGTTAGCTGTTCACTGTAAAAATTAGTAATTACTCTAGCATCTGGAAAACTGATATGTTTAGACAGTAATCCCGACAAGTAATATACAGTACTTTCTGAGATGACAGATTCCATATAAACTATCCTCTTCTCACTCTACAGAACAGGACCAAAACACAATCTCATTATCCCATGTTTAATTATGTTTCATGTTGAATAAATTTTCAGAAGCAACTTATATTCTCTGTTTATTCTCTGAACATATTCTGTTTCTTTTTCTTTAAAAACCTATATTTACACAGGCTTAGAAGGGAAAATTAGTTTGTACCTGAGATCAAAGGTCAGAACTGTTGTACATTTCTAAAAAACAAACTTTTCTATTTTATTGAACAAATTACTTTCAAACTTCATTAAATGCTAAGCTTTTCTATTTCAGCTTAATTCCTTAATTTTTGTTATTTCATATTCCATGAGTCATATTAATTTGATTAATAGATATATAGCTAAATTTCAGAAAGATGGAAATCTCCAGCTGGACATCTAAAATTGTAAGATATATTCATATTTTTTATTAATTTTATACATCAATGTTAAAGCCATTGTACAATGAACATATGTATGAACATGGTAAAAGCAAGCTCAAGAAAACACCAAGCATAACTTTGATAAATTTATTTTCACACTTTAATATAATAGCATTAGTTGAATTGATCCCAGCGGAAAAAGCTATAATCTCCATTTATGCTTAACTATGTGTATGTATGATCCTCTTTAGGGATATGAGACAAACTACCATACCATATAAAAGAAAATCAGAATAAATAAAATATTTATATAACACAACATCTAATATTTCTAGCAATACCCACTAAATGTTTTTCTGCAAAAAAGTTTATTGCATATGAAGGTCTTGTTTTTTCCCCAGCTTGGCATATGATAGATTTGAGAGATATGTTTTTCCCCTTGTGGTATAACCTCTAGGAAAGCAAATCTGTTTCCAGTTCATATCACCTACCTATTTCTTTTTACTTTTAATTCAGTACGATACCCACATTAACTTGAAATATTAATCATTCCAATTTATATGTATCAAGTCTAAATGTACATTTTGTCAACAGAAATATACATATTTATTAAAAGTATTTAAAGTGCTTATCTGCCCACTGGGATTGTCATAAAGAAACAAACAACCAAACAAATAGGAAGATAACAAAATATTAAAGGGAAGTAAAAAAAAAAAAAAAGCTGAAACATGTTATTTCTCCATATTGTACAGTACATTCTGGTTGTCCTCAGACTGATCTGGTATAAAGTTCCAGACTTGGGACCTCAGATGAAAGAAGAGAAGCAACAACCAAAATCAAAGTTCTTCTCATTTTTTCTCATACATGTACCATTTCTAGTATTGATTGAACCAGTCAGTCTGAATATGTGTGTGCACTTTAGATTTTCATCCCATCTTTCCTCCAGGAAATTATGACCACTTGACAAAATTGAGGTTGACTCCTAGTGACTGCATCCAGCTTTCTCCTAGTGACTGCATCCAGCTTTCTCCTAGTGACTGCATCCAGCTTTCTCCTAGTGACTGCATCCAGTTTTCTTAGCAGCATTAAGGAAAGTATTTTCTTCTACCACCATCCCTTAATCGACTTCCAAATCTAGCCAATATCCTGGGAATTCCTGGGAAGGAAGGGAGCTCCAATCCAAGTACTATACCAAGTACTAAATTCTGTTTAGCCTGTGAGTTGCTGCTATTTTATTAGCAAATATAAAATAACTTGCTTAATTCACACAATTATTTGGGAAAATAAACTTAGGGTCTGAACTGGAGCAGGATATCCTGACAATAGTAACTTATGCTCTGATCACCACCCAGCTGGATGACTACAATGTACTCTAATAGGACTGTCTTCGAGGATGACCGCCTCTTTCTAGAGCCCCTCTGAGGGAGATGGGTGGTTAAAATGTGAAATATAAACAAACAAATAAATACAGTATTCAAACAATTGCAGGGGTAACTCATTAAGTAGAATAACACTTATTTAGAAGTTGCTTCACTGTTTGCCACTAAGCTTCTGGGACCAATTCAAAGTTCTGATGATTACCTATATGTATAGCTCTCTCCAATGAAATGTCAAGATAGCAGTGCCTTCCTATGTGTGACTCATCTGGTCCACAAAAGGGCCTTCTGAAGGTCACACCTCCATAAGAAGTACCTACAGAGTGTGGTCCAGACAATAGCCTTTTCCATTGTAACCCCCATTGTTTTGGAATACTCTTTCCCTGGAGGTATGTTTAGCTTCAGTTTTCCTTGCATTTTACAAGACCTTGAAGATAATACTGTTCAAGTTCTTTCCTTTGGGGTGACCAGCGTGGTATACTGCATTCTTTTTTATTTATTTTTCTTGTTTTATTGCAATATTACTGGGGCAGTTTCAAAATGTTTTGAATATATGATGAAAATTGATTGTTTTAACCCCAAGCCATTTAAAATTTTGTAAATAAGAAAAAAAAAACATGCGAAGCCGATGTAGTTGGTTTGAATTTATTATCTCCATAGTTCATGAGATACAGTAATTCATCCACCCATTTCCCCAGTCTGTTCAGTTGAGAAGGTATTGAGATAAAATGAACTACAATGTTCTAATCAAACCTGGGATCTCTATAACCATGTTCAACTTACCCAGAAAGAGATGCAATTGGTATTCCAGCCAAAGAGGCACAGGTATTCTTGGTCAAAGCAACCACCAGCACTCCAGTGCAATTCTGGGTCTAAAGCCACTTTTAAGTGGCAAAATTGTTATTTTAGGTTTCCAACTGCATTTAGAACAAACTCCATTCCCAATACCAGCAGAGATTGTATCTGCATTGAATTGAGCCATAATTTTCTTACCCAAATCAAATCTAAATATCCAAACAGTGGTCCAGACTTCCTCAGTTATACTTCATCATTTAGAAGGGAAAATGGAAAGAATAAGATGATACTTTCAGTACAGTAATAGGATCTATCCATAAGGGCAAGATGAAGACTTCCAGTTGATATCCAGTGCTATCGGACATGAAGAGCAGGGCTCCACGAACTTACACCGAATCCCTTCGTTGGCGGGCCCCATAAGGGGCTAAAGTCACCTTGTAGGGGTGACAAACAGTGGAGGGGAGCCCTGCAGGTCGTTGAGAGCGGCGGCTCTCCTGCTTGATCCAGGGCTAATTCCCTCTCAGCTGACAACAAAGAGGAGTGGCAGCCAAAGAAACAAAGAATGTGCTGGAGCGGTGTGTGTGAACAGTGATTGGAACTGGGAGAGATGACTTTTTTATTATCTAAAACCAACCCTAAAGAAAATAAACTCTGGAACAGGGACTCTTTGAAGAGTTTGTTTAAGAGGCGAACAATTATAGAGAAACATTACAGACCCGAAAGAAAAGGATAGAATGCAAAACTTTTAAAAACATAGAAAGATTGGATCACTAACTTTTATTGGCAATAAGGCATTTTAAAATGCTGGAACTACTTGTTAGAATTTTGATTATTTGTTTGAATAAACACAATGGAACTTGTTAGAATTTATGCAATATTAAAATGGGCAAGAGATGATGGGTACATAGAAGTGCACATAGAAGTGGAAAGTGTCATCTACTTATGAATGGAATACATTATATTCCTTTAACCCTGGGAAAATACTGATAAGACAGAAGAGAAAGTGGAAACAACACCTGGAGGACTGCTGTGCTATCTATTATTTTATACTTAACTACTCTGTGACTACTGGAGCTCAAATAGTGAAAATACGGAAGACATCTAAGTACAGTGACTTTCAAATATCAGGGGATTGAATTTATAGAGGGGATTTAAGAAGATATTTGGAAATTTTCCTGGATTACCTAAAAAAAGCTAAATTGACTATTTGTGGAATATAAAGAACTACATATATTATTGTATTCCTGGAGGAGCATCAACAGGACTGAGTAAACGGTTTCCAGATTGACTGAGGGCAAAGATAATTTTGATTTTTGGGCAGTAGTAGACCATTGACAGTCTATTGAGCTATATTTAGACTTATCAAAAAAGGAAGGCAAGATGTTTCAGCAGGGAGAAATAAGCGGGCTACAAAAATAATTGGTGGCAATGTTCCAAAGCATTTATGATTCTATGACAAGGAATCACAGGGAGATAATGGATTTATTGAATAATATAAATGAGAATCTAGAAAGTGCTTCATAAGGGATAATGAATAATGATCAAAAAGCCCAGGAAATAGAGAAGATAATAGAGAGACCAGGGGGAAAAGTAGAATGGACAAATCAACAAACAAAACAAGAAGAGAAGAGAAGAAGAAGAAAGTAATAAAAATTAATGAAGCAATTCAGGGAAAATACATGCTAAAAGACTAAAAAATGATTTTGGATAAACAGAAAGATATTTTTGAAAAGAAAATGGAGAGTTGGGCAGATCCTCTGGAGGCCTGGCAACGAAAGATAGAGATGGAAGAAATACTTAAGTTAAACAGGAAAGATGTAGATAAGAGAAGAAGACCCAAGAGAGGAATTTTGGAAGCAACAAAAACAAATAAGAATTGAAATATTAAAATGGGCAAGAGATGATGGGTAGAGGAAATGTTTTTTAACACAAGATTGGCATTATTAGGAGCTAGAATAGAGGCAGACACAAGAAATAGGGGAAATAATATGCATATTTTTATATAATACATTAAAATAATAGCTAGATATAAATATTAGATGTTGAAAGATGGTGACACTATGTCTTAATGATATTGCTATTGTTATTAGAATGAGGGATTAAAATGTTGAACAATTAAATAATAAAGGCCTATATTTTAAAATAAATATGCATAACATTATAATTATATAAGTATGACTTAAATAACAAATAATATTATCACTACTTGTATTCAAAGAAATGATACCCAGATGCCTCACTGTTCATGTATTGATATTGATGTATATTTAAAAAATAAAATTGAAATTAAAAAAATAAAATAAAATAAGGGCAAGATGACTTCCATCAACTACATTCACATGTAGTGAGGGGAAAATCACTACAATAGTGATAATAAGGCCAATAATTTCCCAGCAGTGACTCTAAAACTTTCAGCCAAATAGTTTAGTGTAGTTTAGTTTATTATCATTGTACCTTGTACAATGAAATTAAATGCCATCTTCAGTGTACATTATAACTATAAAAATAAAACACAAACACATATCCTTCACATTCTATACAATTGAATTGAAAACCCAATATTGCATTATTATTGCACTATACAGTAGAATTCAATATAGTTACTGCCCTGGGATAGAAGCTCTTTTTCAGCCTATTTCTCCTTGTTTTTATTGTCCTGTACTGTCTGCCAGATGGTAATAGTTAAAAAAAAAAGGGTGCCCAGGATGAGATGGATCTTTAAGAATGTTTTGAACTTTCTAAGGCAGCGGGAGTTATAAAGCTCTTCCAAGGAGGGGAGAGGACAACCAATGATCCTCTGGGCAATGATGTTAATCCTCTGGAGCACTGTCCTATCTGCCACTTTTCAACTGGCAAACCATACACAGCTGCAGTAAATTAAAATATTCTCTATAGTGCAGGGGTAGAAGGTCACCAGTAGTTTTTCATTCAGTTGTTGTTTCCTAAGAAGTCTCAGGTAGTATAATCTTTGCTGGGCCCTTTTGACTAGTGCTGCAATGTGAGCATCCCAGGTCAGGTCCTCTTTTATGATAACACCCAGAAACTTAAAACTGGCCACTTGTTCCATTCAGTCTCCATTGATAAACAAGGAATGGATGTCTGATCTATTCCTTCTATAGTCTACTATAAGTTCCTTGGCCTTATTGGTGTTAAGGACCAAGTTATTGTCTCCACATCACGAAAGCAACCAGTCCACCTCATCTCGATAGGCAGACTCATCCCCCCCAAGATGAGTCCCACTACTGGACTCATAAATAAGACTGGAATCAATGCAAATATCTTCCCACATCAACCAAATGTCCTCAAAAGATGTGCTAATGAGTATTTTCAAGAAATCTTATAACACCAACAGGGTTTCCACATCTAATAGTCATCTGCTGAAGTGACTGAAGCAGTTTCTGTCCCAACACAACTGAAACGTGTCAATGGATGTAAAGAACATGCTCCATTTCTGCAAAGTTTTCATGTGGTTATCACAGTCCTAAGGATTTACTCTCTTAAGACATGCACCTTTATAAATGGAGATATGGGTAGATGTTGGAACTAATGTAAATGATTCTGATTCATGGTAATGCTCCTTGCTGATCATGTCATCAATAGCTACAAAACTACATAGCACTATCCACTGTGACTATGCGTCAGTCTTATCTTGTGCAGCTAATTACACATGATGTTCTGTAAAGATACTGACCTGAAGTTCTCAACTGTGTTTTTACTATTGTTTCTCCATTTCTTAGTTAACATATCATATCATATACTAAAAAAGAAATGGAATAAGCCTATATTAGCTGCCAAAACAGACCCAGGACTCCAAACATCAGCACTGTTCAAATATTGTAGAGAACAACCAAGTTTTTCTACCAATTTCTTGCCCCCAAAACTTTCTCTTCTCAATGTTAGAAATCCATTTTTGTACCTGCAATAGTCCAAGTTTCACAAGGTGATGATAAATGAGATTGTATTGATTAGACTGTGCTAAACAGACTCTGCATTTCAAGGTTATAACATTTGGAGAGTCGGTAAGTCTCATTACAGAAATCTGTCCGCTGACATTTACAAATAAAGAGAGCAGCAAAGGGATTCCAGCATGATTGTGCAACTACTGTATTTTTCTTTTACTGAGACAGAAAATTCAACACAAATAGACACAAAAGTTAAAGTCATGAAAGCACTAAAAAAATAAAGATAAACATTCTTCAAAATTCACATTTTTTTCATTTTTTTTTAAAAAAAATATTTGACACATATCCACTTTCATTTGTCCCACTTATCCTGATGAGCAAACTTTGAAAATATTTTGCTATGGCTTATTTCAAAAAATGTAGTGATAAAATAGTGCAGGGTTGTCACCTGAAAACATATTTTGGTTTCATTGATCAAAGAAAACAAAATGTTTATAACTTTCAACTCAGTGGATTGCTATCACACAGAATGGTATTCCAAATAAAAATGAAAAAAAAATTATATTGGAATAAGGTTAGCTACCACTATAGTTCACCATGATAAAGAACATCAAGACATTAATAAGATTTATTTAAAAGTATCTTTAAAATAAAAAAATTATTAGGGGCAATTTTAATCCCTACTCAGCATGGGATATAATCAGGCCAAAGAATTAAATAGCACACATAGATACCAAGCAGCAATTGGACCTAGCCAGCTCTCCAACATTTGTTGCCAGTGAATTCAACAAGTAAATCATCATGATCATCATCATCTTTAACCATCAGAAGCTCTTTATTCTGACACAATGTCATGCCTTCCCCTCAATTGTCCCTGAAGGCCAATATAGGAAAATTCCCTATCAGAAGAGACAATGTCTCTGTGACTGTGGACACACAGAAACAACAGAGCATGTGTTCCTCCAGTACCTCTATTAAA
This sequence comes from Grayia smithii, assembly GCA_032468115.1. NCBI lineage: Eukaryota > Metazoa > Chordata > Lepidosauria > Squamata > Grayiidae > Grayia > Grayia smithii. Next base: position 53,666 of record JANHFM010003476.1, on the reverse strand, counting down.
AACACATTTCCCGTAGCCTCATGTCACTATTACTGTATAAATACCCAGGGCACACAGGACAGTTCTACAGGTCCCTTACTGCTTGAAGATACTAATCCTGCTACAACATGTGCTTTTGGGTTTTGTGCAGCAACGCTTAAAATCCATCAGATGTTGACCTGTGCCATAAACTAGTTTCATTGAGCATTCAGTTTGCTATTTAAGAGTGTTTTGTATTGTGGTACTATATCAAATTTTATGTTTCTCCCTACATCCATTTAATGGATGTACCCTTCCCTTTAGATTTTTTGCACTCTTGTTTTCACATTTACTTTTTATATTTTAAGGGTTCTTTTGTTTTAAATTAGACTTTGATGTATCTTCCATGCTTTGTAATCCTGTGTAACCCACCCTCCTTATATTATATTTATTTGTCAAACATGTACAAGGTAACAGGTATAAGTATAAACATGGACATGAACATAGGAAATGAGTACAAATAAATGGGGACAGTAGGATAGCGATGGTAGGCACGCTGGTGTGCTTATTCACGCCCTCTTTACGTACCTCTTAGGAATAGGGTGAGGTCCATGGTAGGCAGTTTAAGGTTGAAACTGTGGGGGTTTGAGGATGTAACAACAGTCAGGTAGAGCATTCCAGGCAGGTAGAGCATTCCAGGCACTGACCACTCTGTTGCTGAAGTCATATTTTTTGCAATAGAGTTTGGAGCAGTTTATCTTGAGTTTGTATTTATTGCTTGCCTGAGTATTATTGAGGTTGAAGCTGAAGTAGTTGTTGACAGGTAGGACATTGTGGCAGACAATTTTGCATACTATGTCAGACTGTAGGCAGCGTAGTTTCAGGTTGTCCAGGCTCAAAATTTTGAGCCTGGTGGCATAAGGGATCCTATTGTGAGCAGAGGTATGGAGTACCCTTCTCTGGATCAGTGATGAAATCTGAACTGGTTTGCTAGTTGGCCATGCATGCGTGCTGCGCACATGCATGCATACCAAACACACACTGAGTGGGCACACACCAAACACATGTTGTGTGTTTAAAAAGCTACCAGTTCAGGCAAACCGGTAGTTTAAAAAAGCTACGATCCAACGATCACCTGTGCTGCACAGTTTAGCTTTGTTAGAAAGCAGGATTTCCTGCTTTCTAGCAAAGCTAAACTGCACTTCACAGCTGATCTCCCCCTTGCTGTTCTACTTACCTTCCCAAGCTCCTTTTGGCATGTGCTGTGCATGCGCACATGCACTGTACACACCAATAGAAGGCTTGGGAAGGTAAGTAGAACAGCAAGGGGGGATCAGTTGTGAAGCACAGTTTAGCTTAGCTAGAAAGCAAAACTAAACCGTGCAGCACAGGTGATCATCAGATTGTAGCTTTTTTTAACTACTAGTTCAACCGAACCGGTAGCTTTTTTTTTACTACCAGTTCGCCCGAACCAGAAGCATTTCACAACTGGTAGCATTTTACCCCTGCTCTGGACCTGCTCAATTTTATTAATGTGGATTCACAGTGTGGATATACAATGTGGATTCCAGGCAGAAGAGCTGTATTCGAGAATTGGTCTGGCAAAGGTTTTGTATGCTCTAGTTAGCAGTATAATGTTACTGGAGATGAAGCTTTGCAAAATTAGGTTAACAACTCTTAATGCCTTTTTGGCAATGCTGTTACAGTGAGCTCTAGGGCTTAGATCATTATATCAAACTCCTAGGTCCTTGACAGATTGAGGGTCGTCTACGAGATTGTATCCATCCAGCTTGTATTTGGTGTTCTGACTTTTGCTGCCAATGTGTAAGACAGAGCATTTGTTAGTTGAGATTTGGAGTTGCCAATTGTGCAATCATTCTGACACATAGTCAAGGTCTCTTTGTAGGGCAGCAGTATTGTCGGTGGTGTTAAATAGTTTTATGTCATCAGCGAAGAGGACACAGCTGTTTATAATATGATCGCAATGGTCATTTATGTAAAGAGTGTGGGTTCTAAAACACTGTCTTGGGGAACACTGCTGTTAACTGGTGCCAGGATTGATAGGGCATTCCCTATTTTGACTACTTGTTGCCTGTTTGACAGGAACACAGCTATCCACTTGTGCAGGGATCCTGAAATACCGTAAGAGCTTAGTTTTAACAGTAGTTTGTTGTGTACCACTGAACCAAAGGCCTTGCAGAAGTCTATGAAAATTGCATCTATTGCTTTACCCTGGTTGAGTTGTGTGATCCAAATGTTTCTACAGTGTAGGTGTTGTAGATTACAGGACAATTTTTTCCTGAAATCAAACTGCTTGTTAGAAAGCAGATTGTTTGTCTCTAAGTGGATGGTGATGGATTGGTTTATAATTGATTCCATGACTTTACAGGTGAGGCAACACAGTGAAATTGGTCTGTAATTTTCTACTAGGCTGGGGTCTCCCTTTTTGAAGATAGGAATGACCATGGCTAATGACCATAGGTCGGATAAGGAGCTGGTTCTGAAAGATACCTCATAGATTGTTCTTAAAGGTATGGTACTGGAGAGCTTTTTCAAGAAGTAGGCACATAATCCACCAGGTCTTAAAAAAATATTTACTTATTTAAGAAACTTTATATGGCTGCCCACTCACTCTCACTCTCACCGACTCTGGGCAGCTTACAAAGTAAAAAAAAACAATAAAAACAGTAAAAATAATAGCCCCGCTCCAACCCTTCTGGTGATAACAATCAATCAAACAAGCCATTTGACGGGCTCCATCCCACTCTGGGTTCCCAAGGCCCACTGGCAAAACCAGGTCTTCAGGTCCTTGTAAAAGAGTGTTCAAGTAGAGCCCCCTCTTACCTCATGGGCGATAGGGAAAGAGAGAGGAAGGGAGGGAGAGAGAGAGAGAGGGAAAGACAGAGACTCTTATATTTTCCCTGTCCATAAATGCTGTCAGGCTCCACATCTTTTAACTTTGTTTTTCATTATTAACTGTTTGTATCATACCCACTTAACACTGGAGTATGATTTGATTTGATTTGATTTGATTTGATTTGATTTGATTTGGCATGGGCAACCAGAATTTTGAAAGAATTGTCCAAAATAAGGCATTAGATTCACAAAAAGCAGTTTGCTTGCATGTATATGTATATTTCCAGCTATTTGAATTAACATACTGGCATCAAGAACAGAACTCTGTTCTGATCATGGTTGCATCTAATAAAAAACTACTTTTCCTTACTTAGTGTTTGTTTGATTGATTGATTGATTGATTGATTAAATTTATTAGCAGTCCATCTTACCATAAAGTAATTCTGGGCAGCTTACAATAGCAAAAAGATAAAACTATACAAATAAAATTCTACAAAAATACTTTTCCTTAGTTGTTACATTTATGATAAGGTTTGATATAAGCCCTGCCAGGCATTTTTGGTATTCATTTTTAAATCCCAGGGGGAAGCGAGTCTATTTGTTTTCCCAAGATTTAAAGTGCAATATTATTACTTAGCTACTCAAATGTACATTCCAGTGAATTCAGTGAGATTTACTTCCAAGGAAGAACAGTTGACGGTCACAATCTTTATTTACCACAAGATTTATTTAAATAATAATAATAATAATCTTTCTATAAAAATTGTCATATTTTCTTATGCTGTTTTTAATCCTTCCTTGAGTTTATCCCGTAGGTAATTCTGTAATGTCCTTAAAAATGCAGGTATTACTTACGACAGTTCATTTAGTGGCCATTCAAAGTTACAATGGCACTGAAAACATGACTTACGACCATTTTTCACACTTACAACTGTGGCAGCATCCCCATGGTCATGTGATAAAAATTCAAATGTTTGGCAACTGACTCATTTATGACAAGTCAATGGGAAACCAGATTCACTTAACAACCTTATTATTAACTTAACAACTGCAGTTAATTCACTTAAGAACTCTGGCAAGAAAGGTCGTAAAATGGGGTAAAGCTCACTTAACAAATGTCTCATTTAGCAACAGAAATTTTGGGCTCAATTGTAATCATAAGTCAAGGACTATCTGTACTCACCAATTAGATAAAGTTTACGTTTTTAAATTTTAAACTTTTCACTTTTAAATCACACAATACTTTAGCCAATGTTAGGTATTGGCATCCTCAGGAAGAAAGAAGAAAAGTGACAAACATGAATCATGCTATCACACACAAACTTAGCCTCTTACATACCTACACACAACTCTGTAAAGCAGAAGAATGGTACTTGTGTCATGCCACAATGCATTGCCTCATCATTTGGACATCATTATAGTTAGGAAGTAATATGTTCTGTCCCCCCTCCCTGAACACAAACGGACACCCAAGCAGGCACAATTGGCAAGGGTTAAATTCTCAAACCTCTGTAATTGCCGGCAGATAAGACCTTGGCAGCAACATGCGAACGGCAGGCAAAGTTAGTTCAGTATCTCGAGCATTCCGTAATTAGGAGATAACAAGGCAAGCAATTACTCACAAAATGGCATGTACAAAAGAGTGTGTCAGAGTCTAGTCCAAAGTTCAGTAATTAGTCCACAAACCAGAATGTCCAAAAGACTTCGTCAAAGTCCAGTCCAGAGTTCAGTCCAAGGGATTACAAGCAAGGTTTCAGACAGGTAACAAAATGTGAACAAGCAGATTATGAACTTTGTTCATCACAAAGTCTGACGAGCAGCCATTCCCACTTTTATACCTTGTAGGGTGTGGCTCAGTGACTCAGCTTAATCTCTGGCTCTCCTATGCCTTCTACGTTGTTGTGCATGTTTGTCTCTGCGACGCTGCCTGGGATCAAGCCAGGATTTGTCATCAGTGCTCTCTATCTGCTGCTGCTGCTCTGAGACGCTTCCATCCTGGCCACTCTCAGGCTGTTCCTCTTGGCCTTCAGATAAAACCTGAGGCATTGCCAGAGAGGAGGGTCCTGGAGAGGGAGGTATTGCTTGTTCCTCCCCTTCATCCTCAGAGTCCCCTTCTTCAGGTAAGACAGGCTTGTGAGTCAGGGCCACAACTTAATACCTGTCCTTATGTGTCCCCATGTTTGCCTCTTTGTTTCATCCTAAATTTGTTTATAATCGTTTTAGATCTCTGCCATTGTCAGGGAATATTAGTAGCCCAAACAAATGTTTCTTATAATTGCATTTGAAAATCAAAATTCTGCAAAACTGATTTGAGGTTTTTCTGCCCTAAACTCACTTTTGGTGAGAAAATGGCTATCTAAGAAGTAAAGGGCTGTTTTTGAACTTGGCTATTCAAAGGGTCAGCATTTTTTAAAGAAAAAAGGTTAATCCCAGATATATTATAAAGAATTTATTGTGTAGAATGCACACTTCAAAAATGCAACTGTTTTGCTTTTTAAAAATTCAGTGTAGTACTGCTGTGCAGCAACAGGAAACCGAAGTTAATTCTAGGCTCATCACAAAGGCACACTGAGATTTTGGAGCAGGAGGAGGAACTCTGCCCTAATTATTCACCCCAGAGGAACCACTTTGTAGTCAACCTGATCCAGAGTCCAATATTTTGTATTTTTGCAGCATAAAGAATATATTTTATTACTCCCATGTCAAACTGTTACATTCAATTTACTTTTTCAGTGATATTAGAGTTAAAATGGGTATTGATCCTACCTGAACATCTCTTCTACTGGAGGCTGGGAGAGAGAATCCAGGATGGGTGTTGCTCTGTTCTTCTTCTGCTTGGACACTGAGCACGTGATCATAATTTGCATGTGTAGTCCCTCCTTCCCGGCCTGGTGCTTCCCCAGTTCGGTGAAGGTGTAGCAAGGAAGTAAGTGTGACCTGAACTATATAGTCCCCTCCTGGACTGTGGATCAGATTCTAGTAAGGGTGAGGCTGGATCCTCTCTCCCAGCCTCCAGTAGAAGAGGTGTTCAGGTAGGACCAACACCCATTCTCCCTGGAGCTGGATCGAGAGAATCCAGGATGGGACATACCAAAGCCAGCCTGACCCTGTATTGGATGGGTAACTGTCTGGTCCTACATCCCTCCCATCATATGTACTCTCTGGAGGACAGTCCTCCCAAATGCCGCTTCTGCCGAAGCATATGTATCCACCTTATAATGATAGATAAATGGAGAAGATGAGAACCAGGGGGCCGCCTGACACACCTCCTCAATGGAAGCCTGTGTCGCCATCCCATTATGGTGGCAGCGCTTCTGGTAGAATGTGCCATTATACAGTTAGGTACTGGAAGAGCCTGAATCTCATATGCTTTGGCTATGCAGGCCCTAATCCATTTTTCCACCATTGAAGGAGAGACTCTATTACCCAATGTTGATGGTTGAAATGAAACAAAAAATCTCTGTTTGTTTGTTTCACTCTGTCTTCAGAAAGGAGATGTCTACTTTATGTAAATATGGAGGGCCCTTCTGACAGCCAAAGTATGCCACCTGTGTTCCAGAGAATGTCTCGGCTCCAGAGAGAAATTGGGCAGAACCAACTCCTGGGCCCTGTGAAACCATGTATTGACTTTAGGTAGGAAGGACGGGTCAAGCCTCAGGACTACCCTGTCTTGATGGAATATGCATAAGTCCTGTCTGATGGACAAGGCTGCTAGTTCAGATACTGTCCTAGCTGAGGACAGTGTCCTAGCTGAGGATAGCTATGAGAAAAGCTACCTTCAAGGACAAGAAATGTAGAGTGGCCATTTGTAAGGGCTCAAAGGGGCCCCCCATGAGGGCCTGTAAAATTTGTGACAGGTCCCATGTGGGGTACCAGTGGTCATAAGTTGGTGGTACCCTTAAGGAATCTATACCCATAGGGTGCTTTGACAGACTCCAGTTTCCCAATGGATAAAACAGATAACAGAGCCGCTACCTGTCATTTGATGGTACTAGGGGTCAGACCCCTGTCCAACCCGTCCTGCAAGTAATCCAGGACCTGAGCTACCAATGCCTTGGATGGCTCTATCTGCGACCTTGAGCACCAGGTAACGAAGACCTTCCAGGTAGCATTGTAAATTCTGGTAGTGGACTGACATCTGGATGCCTGGATGGTGTGGATTACTCTAGGGGAAAACTGACCTTGGTTCAGGGCCCATTACTCAACCGCCAGGGTCCACAACTCAACCGCCAGGAGGGAGATCTTGTCTTGTGGAATCCTCCAGGGTCGCTCTATGATAAGGTCACCAGATCTGCAAACCAAGGTCTCCTGGGACAATGAGGCATGATCAATATCACCTCTGTTGGCTGGTGGAAGGCGCGCAAGATGCCATTTTCCCCCTCTCAGCTGGCTAGCTGGCCTGCAAAGGGCTAAAGCAGCTGTGGCTCTAATTAGCACTCCCACATGCTCCTGCCCCTTTTCAGTGTGCCCAGCCACTGATAGCCCCTTCCTCCCTCCAGAGGGATGACCCAGACCACGGCCTTGGAGCCAGCCTGCAAAGGCTCTGCCACTGAACGTGGCAGGCTGGGGCCTCGGCTTCTGAAAGCTGGTAGAAGGCCGCTAACAGGCAAACCAGTTAGCTGGCCTGATTGCTGGAGTGATCTCTTCCAAATAAACAAAACAGTTTGCAAGCTCACACTTTGATGATCACTAGAAATGCGAAGCCGTTCGCTCTAACACGTCTCTCTGCACTGAAGACTGAGCCAAACTGGGAAAGCACCAGGCCAGGAAGGAGGGACTACACATGCAAATTATGATAATGTGCTCAGTCTCCAAGTAGAAGAATAACAGAGCAAAACCCATCCTGGATTCTCTCGATCCAGCTCCAGGGAGAATAGCTTTTACTAAAAAAAGAAAATCCCAGAAATATTAGAGAATAATCTTAACATTAATTCTGAAATCCACCCAAAGGTAGATTTTCTGGAAGAGCTTTCATTGAGGCCGCCATAAAATGCTCAGAGCTTCTATGCACTAAGTATGAGATATACACTTATCTGAGAGGGTTGGAAAACCACCCTATCTAAACACTGATGCAGAGCACAATGTCATGAACTAAATACATAGACAAAATGCAATGTTGATTGCTAGTCTAATTCCATACAGCAAATTTGATTAAAACAAAATGTTTTAGAAAGCAAGGGGGAGTTCAATATGGATAGTGCCTTGTATTCTAAGGACCACTTACTTGCAGGACCACCTTCTGCCTTCATCCCAGTGCCCCGTGCGCTCGCATAGGGCCGCCCTCCTCAGGGTGCCATCGGCCAAACAATGTCGGTTGGTGGCATCCGGGGCG
>JANHFM010003476.1:26481-45420 GCA_032468115.1 Grayia smithii | reverse complement strand
GCAGGACCACCTTCTGCCTTCATCCCAGCGCCCCGTGCGCTTGCATAGGGCCGCCCTCCTCAGGGTGCCATCGGCCAGACAATGTCGGTTGGTGGCATCCGGGGCAAGGGCGTTCTCTGTGGGCGCACCGACCCTATGGAATGGACTTCCCATCGACCTCCGGACCGCCCCTGATCTCCGTTCCTTCCGCCGGGACCTGAAAACATGGCTATTCGAACTGCTTGACTGATGGGACTCAGGTTCTTTATTTCTTTTTTTCTCTTCTTTATTCTCCTTTAGTTTTATTCTTTTTGTAAATTGTTTTAATTTCAATTTTAATTTTATATTCTGTATGCCTCTTTTCTGTTTTTTAAACCTGTGTAAGCTGCCCGAGTCTTTCGGGAGAAGAGCGGCAAATAAATTTAATAAATAAATAAATAAATAAATAAATAAATAAATAAATAAATAAATAAATAAATAACAATATGAATATTTTCGTTTGCAATACTGAAATGTTTAATTTTAAATTGTACTTTAAAATTATGTATTTATATATTGCCAAATTGAACTGACCTGCAGAGCAATGAAATACAATTACAACTGGAATGGTGGCTAAGTTTCAGAAGAAGGAGGAGAAGGAAATGATAACATCAATGAAACAAGCAATAACATTAATAGAATGAAAAATAATGGTAATGACAGACAATCTTAGTGAACATAGCAGTTCTTATGCCCAAATATTTCCCATAGAAATTGAAGAATTAATCAACTATTTATGTCAACATTTTGAAAAAAATTTCCTACTGTGGCCTTCAGATACTTGGATTCATAAACAGTTGACGCAATTTGCCTCTTAAACTTGTTGAATGATAGTAATGGAACATAAATTAGAAGCTGAGGGGAAAAAATCAGAGGTTATGGATCCCAGTATTAAATTAAAAATCTCTTTTCTACCATGCTAGAAAATTAGAAATAAAGATAATTCAGAGATATCAGTCCTGGGTTTGGCCAAATGAGACTTGAGGTCTGTCTACTGGGAAACTTTTAAAAATCCAGATCTCAGATTTATTACTAATAGGAACATGTAATGCTTGTATCACATTGAAAAATTTGTTGCAAAATTATTAACTTCCAACAAGAACCAAATTTACATTTTGCATTTTAAAACTGGCAACTGATTGGATTTAAAGTAACATTAGTCTGGCTTAGTATTTAGCAGGGGTATAATGTGCAGTATGTAACATAGAATATTCTCCTATGAGTGTGATTTACTTTTACTCAACCTGGGACTGTGTTTAAAAACCTGCTGACTCCCTGACAACAGAGACAACAGAGACAACTTTATTTTTTAGATTAAGTCACTACTGCTGTTCCAAAACCACTTCTTGAAGAATCTGGGCATCCCATCCACATAATAGTTCCATTCATTTAGAGACTGCCTGGTTAGTGACCATTCACAATTAAGATTGTGATGAAAACGTAACTTTATGATCATTCCTCAGATTTACCGTATGTCTGCAAAGCAAAGGAAAGCTGAAGTAAGATCACAATCACAGTTGTGATATGATCTTACACATCACCATGCCCTTTTAGAATTCATACCTAGCCCGGCTAACCAGACTCTCAATTAAGAAGATATGCACAAATTTGTGAATCTGCAAAGGAAGGAAGTTTTTGCTCATGAAATAAATAATAAAAGTTGTAGACTTTTATTTATTCTACACATCTGAGTTTCTGAATAAAAAAAAGGTAATACAGGGGGTTTCATTAAAAAAAAATCACAACCCTTAATAGGATGCTATCATCATGGGTTGCCTGCTCATATATCATTCAAAAAAACAAAACAAAACTCACAGTAGGCAAGGTAAAGTGGCCTCTCATATACAAAATATTTATGTGCAAACTGCTGCTTCTCAGTCATACAGATTATGGGAAGTCCTTATAATTCATGGCCTGCTAGCTCTCAAGATCTTTTTCTTATTATATTATGATGGCATATATTCCCTGCCATTTCCCCTGTGTGTAAGAAAGAGATCAGTGCAAATGCATGTGGATTCTTGCATTTGTCTCCTAAAGCGTTAAGAGCAGATATGCCACTTTCTTCAGTGGCTTATTTACTGGATAGTAGCAACAGTTTCTATATTTGATACCATTCAGCTTTTTATCCTCAATCAGAATTATACTTTACCTATCACCACTTCAACTTAATGCTGGTATAATTCTGACTTTGTCTAGCATTTTACATCTTACAAATTCCTAAGCCTTCCAAATGAGTAAGTTAAAAATATTTGGAATGCAAAACATAGAAAGGAATGCTGATATATGCAAATGCACACTTGAGAAAAACGGAAGAGTACAGTTAATCAAGGACTTTTGCCTCCCCCCCACCCTTTAAGTATCTAGAGAAAGAAATACGTAAGTTCCAGTCCTGATTGTTCAAGCAAATCATAAGACTTCACTCTAAGAAATATTTATATACTGATTGAACAAGATGGATTCTTTTATAGAATATTTTATCTTTTGGAATTCTAACACTTAGAATTCCAAAACTCTCATACATTAAATCATTTCAATGTTTAATTGTTATTCACTAATTTTTAGAGTTTATACACTGCCACATTCTATATGATTCTCAGTAATTAGATCTGTCAAAAGATGTAAAACCCCAAAATAAAATATAAAAACAAGAATAAAGTATGGGAATAATAAATAAGACAAGTATACCCAAACAATACCCTCTGATTCCAAAATACCCTTTAAAATTATTCCATTTTCACTAATTTCTGAAATGTTAATGAGGCTAACCTGACTTGATCTTCAAAGATAGCCCCACATAAATGCATTGCAATAATCCAGTCATAAGTGCATGAATAACTGTTGCCACAACTCCTTGCTCCAAAACTAGGGTTACTAGTGTACCACATGGAACTGGGCAAAGGACTCTTGTCACAATCTCCACCAGCACTAAGGATTGCCAAAAACTGCGTCGTCAAGGGTCCCCTGAAGCTATTGCGCAATCACCTTTTCAATCACCCACTCCAAAAAAGATACCGAGCAAAAGTTGTCCGGTATAAAGGGATCCAGTGATGTCCTCGTATGGAGGGGGTGAATCAAGGCTTCCTTAAAAGAAAAGAAACAACTGCCTTCCTCAGAAAAAAGTAACCATCGCTAGGACCCATTTAGGACACACACACCAAGCTGCTTCCCAAGCCAGGAGGGACATGGATCTGAAGAACAGGTAGCTGAACTCACGGTCCTCAGGACCCTGATCACTTCATCAACTCCAACAGATTTTAACCATTCCCAGATAACCAGGCAAGACAAGAACAGCCCAAGCATCGTAGGTATCTCTTCCAGACTGGCACCAAAGTCAGCATCCAATTGCAAGGAAATCTGAGCATTCTTGTTCAACAAATGTTGAAGAAATTCTTCCACACATCTCTCAAGGTTTTCTGGGTCCCTCTTTTACCCTCTTTTGGATGATTCAAGGAGGGCTTGAATCATCCAAAACAGGGCTGCAGGACAGCAATCTACAGACATAATAATGGTGGACAAGTACTCTTTGAAACTGACAGAGGAAAAGATTGTTTCCTGTAATGAACCCATGTCTGCCAGTCTGACCTCATGAAGTGCAATAATGATAATGTTGTAACAGTGAAGTTTGATTTCTATAAGTGCTGTTCCTTTTTTAGGCCTTGACATATTGTCTCTATCTAGCAAGATACGAACATTCCAGGTTCCAAATGTGAGTTGGAACCTTCGGTTTTTCTTGATTCTTGACTACTAAGATGATTTGCTAGCCATGGTTAACCAGCCAGATGTTGTGGAGTAAGAACATTAAGTGTTCCTTTTGTAACCCTTCCCTCATGAGGGCAGGAAGTGCTATCTCAGAAGGGCTGCCCAGTTGCCCTGGATACTGCCAGACATCTCTACTGTCCCAGGTACTGAGATGAACAAGCACTAGTCTAATACTGGCCCATGTGCAGGTTTGCCAGAGATCATCTCCACCTGTTGCTTCACTACTTCTCCACTGCTGGAATCAACAAATGAGGTTTGGAATGAGATGAGTTGTAGATGAAGATGAACTGCACAAAAGACATATGCAGGTGATGGAACTTTAAGTGGAACAGCCATTGCAAAGGGATGGTCTCATTTCCTCAGCAGAGCAATCCTTAATTCAATGGCATGGAGAACCATTATGACTGAGACCTTTCCCATTGCAGTGGGTGACCAGAAGGTCTAAGTGTCTTGCGCTCTTAGTGACCCCACAAACTCTGCTGGGTCTGCCTTCTTGACTGTTGAACTGTAATCAGTCTCCTCCACTCAATCTGCCAGGGCCTATCCCACACACTGAGATAAACATACCCCTTTCTGCCAGAGGTCTATTGGCTGGCTTCACCTGCTTTGCCCTGTTGTTTGATCTGTTGAGAGGATTATTGGGTATGCATGTGTTACAGTCACTTGGAGCCACAGGTGAGGATGCATGCCAGGTGAAGACCAAAGATGAATGAGCAGCCCTAAAAAGAGCAGAGCAGGCTATCTTTCCCTGAACACCTCATATGTTAATATTAATATAGTTTTTTGTTGTAAATTATCTAATGTTTGTCCCTGAGTAAAGCATTTCTTTCATGCATTTTTTTCCAAAAGGACATTATAATCTTGAATTGTCATGAAATCTTAGCAAGTTTATTGAAACTAGGAGAATCAATTGCTCATTTCTTCTTTAATTATTTAATCATTTTCAGCTATTTCCATACCTTTTATGAAAATATATTATGTCATGTAGAACATAAAACTTAGCATTAGCTTTCATGACAATGAAACAATCTACTCATTTTTGGAAAATATATTTTAATGGCACTATAGATAGCTGGATCCAGTCTTAATCATTTTTAGATTAATTATATTTAAGCAAATGAAGATTAGCTCAAAACATCTTGCTGCCTGACATAAGCAACAAGTGATGCCTTCCACCACCCAAGTCAAAGTAGATACACAGAACTGAAATCAGCTAAATTACTTTGGATATTTATTTATTTATTTACTTACTTACTTACTTACTTACTTACTTACTTACTTACTTACTTTTACTTACTTATTTATTCAAGGACAACTTCCCCCTATGCCTGAAGAGAATAGCTTTCGATCAGTGTGTGCTACCTGCTCTAACATATGCTGGTGAAACATTGACAATAACCTCACAATTGATACAAAAGCTACGAGTAGCAGAAAGAGCCATGGAAAGATACTCCGCATTACTAGACAAGATAGAAAGTCCTGCACATGGATTAGAGAACAAACGAAAGTGTAGGATATCAAGAGAATAAAAGAATTGAAATGGAAATGGATCACATAGAAAGAAGAACTGATATCAGGTGGACCAAGGCAGTCATAGAATGGATCCCACTTGATAAAAAGTATCCACGAAAGAGACCTAAAACAAGATGAATTGATGACATCAACTAGTATTGCGGGCCCAACACGCAAAACAAAGCTCAAGACCATATTGGTTGGAAACATACAGAAGAAGCCTCCATCCTGCAGTGGAAAGACAATGGCTAAAATGATATTTATTTATTTATTTACATATTTACTTGGTTTTTACTTTCCTTTTTAATCACAAATGCACTTAAAGCAGCAATATTTGATGTTATTGATTTTGAAACAGATTTCTGCAGTCTGTGTGATCTCTCTAAATTCCTTAGCCACTCTGGCTATTGCTGAGGATTTTGAGAGTCCCCACAAATAGATACCAAGGCTGCAGAATGACAAAACGTAATTACAGTAAGATGTCTTGAATAAGATATACCTAAGAACAAGAAAATGCAAGGTTTGTCTGTGGTTGCCCCATGCTTTCAAAGTGTTCCCCCTCACATATCTGTCGACCATCCACAAACAATTAAAAGCTGTTTTGTGACTGTAAAGTTTTGCTCCAGTCAGTTGAGGGTTGGCACCTATTTTATAGGTATCAACTTGAAGATTTGTATAACTGATTTTATAATTTTTGTTTTTACACTTGTACGCTGCTAATAAATCTCCGGTTATGGGGCAGACTATATTTACTATCAATACATAATGACAAAAAAGGGAGATAATCTATGCTGCCATATTTCAGCAGAATAAGATCAGAGGAGGTCTGAGTGCTTGGGACTCCATAGAATCTTCACTCCTCCAGTGAGGAACTTGGGACTACATAGAATCAAAGGCTCTATGTTGTCATAGATTAGATTAAAGAGGATATTATCAAGAAAAAACAGTAAAAAATATATCAAGGTGTTAATAAATTAAAGTAATGACTTGGAATTGAAACTAACACTTGAAGCTATGACTCTCTACTACTTGGAAAGAAATGAATGAATGGAATATCTAGGACTTTAACAGGTTTGCAAGAGAGTAAACTTAAACAAGGCATCTCTTAAACACAACTGGAATCTTAAAGTGAATCAGAGTAACTTGTGATGCTCTCATCCTTTCACAAATTATTATAATAATTTATAATTATAATATAAATTCTATAGTATTGAATTTAGGACCTCTAGCTGTATTGATAACTTCAGTTTATACCTTAGCAACAGCTACTCACATTATTTTTTTTTCAAAACACCTTAACTTTATAGTATTGCTACCCATTTATTAGCTAATATCACGAGAAATGAAAGTACTTTATTATTCTTATAAAAAGAGGGAAGAAGTGTATGTGGTGGGAAATTGAATTTATTTAGGTGCATGTGAAATTATTAAATTCCATTGCTTGGATCCTTATCTTCCACAAAGTCTCATTTCTATTAGTCTTCAATACCTGAAAGTATCTGAAGGTATGACTATAAAAAGAACCTTCTTTCATCAACAATCTTGATTTCTGCTTTTGAAGCAGGAAAACAGGGTGCAATTATTTAAAATTAATCTTTCTTATTTCATTTTATGTCAATCCACAATTCACTAGAATTTTCACAGCAGCTTATAAGGTAAAGTAATAAAAAGTCAAAAGCAAACAGAGAACCAAAACGGTAAAATCATTACATCTCTGTTTCTGCAGGTGAATACTACTGTAGCAACCCCAAATTTATCTATAGTGATCACTGCTGAAGAAAGTATCCCAACCACTTTTCATCCTGAAGACAGGAGGAACATATCATTGCTATTACATGAGTTGGGAAGCTGAAGATTAAACATGCAATAGTAGCTTCTTAAATAGCTCAAACAATTCAAGCAATTAACTTTATATTTGTTCAAGTTATTAAAGGACCAGATTATGCAAAAACACCCACATACTAGTTTTATACAAATGTGCTGTTCTCATCACTCATGGCAATAGAGATATACATCCAAACAAGCATAGAGTGTAAAAGAGTGTAAATACATGCAGTTACATTACATAGACTGTAAATACATGCAATACCTCTAATTGCAACCATACTGTTCATTTAAAGGAGTTTGCTTATGGAGTTTGCTTTACTATAGGTGCAACAAGTCTAGTCTTGTGGGTTTATGTGCCCCAAAATTCAAAAGTTCCTGCAAATTTCAATACAGTTTGCTAAAACATAGATCTGTTCATTTTTTTTCCTTTTGATAATAGGAGAAAAGAACACTGTTATGAAGTTTTTCTCTGAATCCAAGGAAAAGTAGTTGGAACTACCAACTACTGGAGTAATCCAAACAAGACCAGATTATTTTAGAATATCCTGAGCAACTTGTCTAACTCAGAAATGTTACCACATGATGTCCTTTCAGAATAGAAAAAGATGCTAGTACAAGTGGTAAGAAGATTCTTTATACAGATGTTTTGTATAAATTGTGATTGAGCCAACTATACTATGTTTTGCAAGTGAGACTGAAATAAAATGAATCCTCAAGGACTTTCAATCCATTTAGGCTCACTCACAGTCAACATATCCTTGACTTTATTACCTCTTGCATCAAATCTGTACACATTTCTACTTTAAGTAAAGAATTTATGAATTAATTTATATATAATTAATAATTATAAGCATATTTTCTTTTAATTAATAAAACTTCAAAATATACATGCATGAACTTCAGATATGTGTGTATAAATAAATACAGCCACCTTATATTACATAATAATTAAAGCATTCCATTCTTTTTCCAAATTTAGAAATTGTTTTGGCTTACCAAAGATATCAAAGAGCTTTGTTTACTGCTTCAAATAACACTTAAATAATGCCAATTTAGTTCAAAGTCAGGCAGGTGAGTTAATTTTGTTTGCAGAAAATATCAGCACTCTAAAGAGTAGTTCATTAAAGAAAATGCATCATTCAGTGTGATATTTGAAAAGCTGACAAACCAAGCCAGCAATTAATTTCAAACAACAATCCTTAAGAGTGACAAAAGGAGTAATTACTGCTATCATCAACACCTCCTGAAGATTATGCAGTGCTTTTGTTAGGAGTCTTCCTACTACCATAGGAACTCACTCAGTAAAGATAAGTAGAAACTATAATTGAAACAGCAAACATTTTCTAGTTCCATGTAATGTAAATAAAAGTAATTATAATATAGACACATTATGTGATATGTAATCACTTTCATTAATTTAGATTCAGTATATCATTTAATTGAAAGATCTCATTAATAAACTACCATTTAAACATGATTTTAAGCAGTCTAATGTGAGTGCCTAGAAATCTTAAACCACAATCACTTCACTTGAAGTGAGTGTATGCCTATGAGTATTAGCCCTCTGTAAATTGCTCTAACAATACACATTTACCAAGTTATAAATGATTATTTTTACTAACACAAAGTGTCCGCATCTGAATCTGAAATCCCTACAGGTCTTTGCAGATAATTGTTTTCCTCATATGCACATCCCTTGAAATATTAATTGTTGCATTCACTTAACTGAGTCACTAGGCTATATCAAATAAAACATATTTTTGATTCCAGGATGTTTCTAATGTGACATATTTTGAATCTAAAGATACATATGGTCCTCTTAGTGTACCATGATTTACATTCTTATACCACATGGACTGAGGACTTGGAAATCAGAGATTAAGGGGTAACAGAGAAGCCCAGACTAAATAACTGCAGCTATAAAAGGATCATACTCCATCAATATACCACATAATTTGCATACAGGAAATCTCCAAATTTCATTAAAAGGAACAGGGAGTAAGGAGCAAGTAATATTAACAACCTTTACTTGAAATCTGGGATAGCCAGTGTTAGTTGGACTAGTTAATTCTAGACTAGCTAGTCACATTATCTTACCTAGTAAAAGTGAACTTCCTACACTGCACATCATTAATTTTCTATAATCTCAGAGCAATTATCTAGCAAAAACAAGAACTATTTTCCATAGCCACAATCCAGTATATTTAATGATCTCATATTGAAAATATAGACTTAAGCCATATAAATTATATCTATACTTCACAGTGTTTAAAAGCTAGGAGTTGATCAACTCTTTACTATTTAATTCCTTAATCTATTATTTGATTGAACAGGCTGCATTTTTTTATTGGAGGGAAATAGAAATGGAAGAGTCAATAATATAATCATCTCTAAAGACTACACATGTATAAGTCAGTTGAAAAGGGACACCATTTAACAGGCATGTAGTATCCACTTAACCTTTTGATTTCTTTAAAGAGAGTTATAAATCTAAGGAAAATGCACATATAAAAACTGGGTTCATTTATTCAAAGAGTCGCACTAACTTGTCTGAAGATGCAATCCTAAACACATCTAACAAGTGTCAACAGACTGGGAGATGACTTCCAATCCAAAGGGCAACTGTTGCTAGACCTTGTTAATCAAACTACACGGGATGCCCCCCTCCTTGAGACAGTAGCACAGGGATATATTTCTCAAACTAACTCCCGCTTGCCCTATTTCTTATCCTCTCAATCTGCCAGCTCCTTCAGCCGCCGACTAGTGGGAGCAAAACGCAGCCGACCCAAAAAAATCAGGATGGGGTTTTCTGGCTCACACCTTGAGGATGCAACTGGCAGCCCAGAGAGCTCCTTGCTGGCAAAAACGGGAAGACACCCCCCCCCCGCCCCCAAAGCGAAAGAGTTGAGGGAAAACTCCCGCCTGGATGTTTCAAGTTCTGTTTGGATCCGAGCCGAACCGGGGGAGGGGACCCTTCGTCGCCATAACTTCTGTTAAGGATCTACTACTTTCCTGTCCCTGTCAGGAACTGGAAAGAAGGGGGGGGGGACAAAAAAGATAATTAAAATCTCCCTGTTCCGTAGGTTTTAGGTTAGAAGGACGCCCGCCTTTCTGCCTCAGCCTCACACACACCATACATGACCCCAAAATTGCAACCCCCGGTTCCCTTCCAAGTGAATATTCCTCCTCTCCTCCTAGCCTAACTGCCTCGACGCGCAACTTTGAGAGTTCCCACGAATATCTCGGCGACGCCAACCTCGGACATGGGAGTCTCCCGCCGAGTCCGATAGGACCGAGGACAGCCGCGGGAAAGGGGGGACGGGACGGGACGGACGGGACGGGACGGCGGCGAGGAGTGGTAGCGGGAGGCGGACTCGGGTTAGGAGGCGACGGCGGAGAGGCTAGAAGGGAAGGGAAAAAAAGGGGGGGGGGAGAGAGAGAAGACAGCCGGGTACTTGCCCAAGTGGGGACGAGGAGGCTGTCCGGGCGCTCCAGCGGGGCAGGAAGAGTCGGCTTTCCTGCCGCGTTCATTTCCTCCCATATATCGTTCAGAGGAGTGCTTTCTGAACGGCGAACTCAGCAAGGCTCGGGTCAGGCATTTAATTCCCGGGTAGCCACGCAGGCTCTCCCTTTTGGCAGCTTTGCAGGCGGCGGCGGCGACTCCGAAAGAAGGGAAGGAGAGGGAGCGAAAAAGAGGTGGCCGAGAGGGGCGACACAGGAGGAGCGGGAGAAAAGGCGGGAACCACCACCGAGCGCTCCGCTCTGGCGCTCACTCCAGGGGATACCCAGCCAGCCCACTCCTTCGCTCGGCTGAGGAGGGGAGAGAGAGAGAGAGAGAGAGAGAGGGAGGGAGAAAGAAAGCGAGCGGGAACACGCGGGCGGTGGGAACCGCCGCGCTCTCCAGACCAAGGAATAACCTGGGGGGAACGGAGGACTGCGCTCGTCCCCGTTTAACTTTCCGGGCTCGCTCTCTCGGGGTAGTCCCGCAGTTTAGCCGGCTGACTCCTGGGCTGATTCCTTCAACGGGTCTGGCAATGAGGCGGAATGATGCTCAGCCAAGATTAAGGCTGCCGCCGCGCCGCCTTTGATGGCTTCTGTTGCTGGGGCTTCCTTTCCATGTGGCGAAGGCACCTGTTGCAGGCTGGCCCCCGTGTGCGTGTATCAATCGGCCGTGCTCCCAGCTTCCTTCCTATGGCTTTCTCTGATGTTTGCACAAAGGGATCTTAAACACAAACACACGCACGCACGCACGCACGCTATCTGGTTTGACCCTAATGTGGTCCACAGCCTTGGTTTTGATCAGTGTTTTGCCCTGATGGAAGCGTTAGATGTTGTGACCACATCTGACAGGGGAACATGTTTCTTCATCTTTTTGTTCTGCTGTAGCTGAATTCAAGCTCGAGGCACCAAAGATATAATACTCCATTTTTATAGGATGGTGGCACTTCAAGTAGGAGTAGCTGCCCTGCCCTACCTTTGGCATAGTTTCAGTGCCCACATTCCCTGCATGAGAGAAATGGCACAATGCACAATGCCTTCACTTTGCCTCAGAGCCAACCATGCTGCTGACTCTAATATCATTTCTGCAAACTAGTTCTCGGGCTCCCAGCATTCCCAACAGCATCCTCCTTCCCATCACATTGGAGAACTTCCCAGAAGGTAAAAATCGTTCTGCAATGATTTTTCTATTACTTCTATTTTCTATTACTAATTTTTTCTATTACTTCAGACCCCAACTGTTGCCTGTCATCTTCACTGCTGAGCCCTCCTCCTCCTCCCCCCGCCATTATTTGCCTTCCCCTCACCTTTAAGCCCTGCAGGGACAAACCACTGTTTGGTGGTGCACAACTGAGGATGGCCTTGTTGTTTACAAAAAGAAGAATCTTCAAATTCTGAAATGCACCATATTTTTTTTTGAGGTTTCTTTGTGTTCAAGTATAAGAATGCTCTATATGCTTCATGTTCAGTTCATTAATATGCAAGGTGGAACTAGATTGTGAGGCAGGAAGCGGATAAATAACCCTTGTTTGATGTACTAAATTTCAAAACTTTCAATGGGACTACTATATTAAAAATGTGATTTCTTTAAAGACAGGAGGGATATCAAGTTGATAAAACCATTCAGAAATTAATATTTCTAATTTAATTTAGACCTACAAGCTTGATAATCACAGGAGTAGTTAGAAAAGTTACATCACGTTATATCACAGATTTACAATCATATTTCAACCGAACACCTCTATGGAAAAAATGAGGAAATCCAAGATGTTACCATTATGAACTTTTTCCTCATGTGTATCTAATTGGAATACAAACCTGGCCTGGCAAATTCTTTTTTCTGCCATCTGTTCAAGATGTATCCTTTATCTGATCCCTAGCGCAAACCATCCTCGAGGCAATCTTAAATTGTTCTTTCCTTTACTGATACTGTGGTAGCAATTTCCCTTATTGTGGTACAATTTTTTTGCCATGGATACTGTCCAACACATTTATTTCAGCAGCCATTTTGTTGTTGACATTGACTTAGGAGTTTCAGCATGTGTTCCTATCTCCTTCCATCTTTGATCACTATCCTCCAGCACATATTGCTTTATGTTAATTGGAGAGGCCAGATCTATCAGAGTTACCTCTTCCCTTCTACCTGCTACTTCTCCAAGCTAAAGATCCAGCTTTGAAATGTTGACTGGGGAATTCTGGTAGTTGAACTCTACTGATCTTAGAGTTGCCAAGACCCTGCCATTGACTATGAAGGATGTTGCCAGTATCTTCCTACAATATAAAAAAACAGTTGCAACCCAGATAGGTCAGTAAATTCAGATGAGTAGTCAGTCAATCGAAAAGGATATGTTAGAATTAGCATCTCTCATACCTCCAGCAAGCTTCCAACATTGATCATTTTCTTCCCTGCCTGACAAATATGATCAGAATCCTGGTAATTAAAACATTCTCCACTCAGTGTGAATTATACATCTTAAGAGCTGAGGATTTTCCTACAAACTAATTTCATGTACGATTTATAACTGGCCTAATGACAGAGGGAGCTGTAGAGTAGGCAATCCCCTTCTGTAACAGAGCAGACTAGACATTGATACCAATTTTGTTACGTTTCTGAAAGCTAACTGCAATGAATCAATCAAGTGACCACCAACCATGAAATCTATCACTGTTGACAGGGAAAGTGCTCAGCACAGGACTTTATAGCTAACTTTCAGTTCTTAGCTCAGAATGTGGGCTGGAATAAAATAGGCTTAATTGACTAAGTTAAAGAGACACTATCTGATAGGACAGGTTCATTTGCCAGAATTTTAATGTCTGTATTAATCCAAGTCTGTTTGCATAGCAAAGGAGACTTGAGAAACTGTTGTATATAACTGTAGTATAGAGAGTAAGACATGATTATTCTCTTTCATTCCCTCCTTTTTTCTGCCTACTCATCAGAGCTAGGTAAACAGACCTGTTACTTACCTAAGTAAGCTGAAGTAACACACGTAAGATCTATGTTTATATTCTGGAGAAGCTGAGCACTTCAACATCAGGTCCTTTCCAAGAACTTACAATGTTTGAAGCATTCACTCGATGTTATACTGGTGGGGAAATGGGACATTTTGCAAATAGTTGCCCTTAATGTTCCAGATCTGGTCTCTCAGGAAATGAGTCTGTCCCAGGTTTAGAGCCAAATGGACTTGGAAATACAGTTGGAAGCCTTAGTAGAATCTAGCTCCATGGACAACTTCACTGAATCCCTTGCTGCACAAAAATGAGCTTCACATCAAACTTGTTCAATCTTTTATGGTTGGACTGAGATGAGTGACAGCCAATTCTTACCCATGACAGAGCATACTGCACCTTCCTCTAGTCATTGTCAGCAATTATCAAGAGTTCCTGCAACATTAGTCTTCATATTACATGCTCCAGTACTTTGGAATGGAGTAACTTCAGACTTACAACTGATATATTAACTGGGACCAAGATGTAGGAGATTTTGTGGAGCCAACTTAAAGCCCCTAACCTAAATACTTCTTGCCAGAGAAAACAAAGCACAGGCTCAGCTGCAGAGTGTAAAATTGGGTAACTACCCCATTACAAAAACACTTTCTCAGAAAAACATCAGCATCAGTTTAGCCATAGAATCTTCAAAAGGCCATAGAATACTGATAAGGTAAGCAGAGCACTAGGGAAGCAAAAGAAAGTAACAGTTTACCAATAAACAGTTTGTGCTTCAATATAAAGTGCCCTAGTCTCCTGTTCAAATGTACCCCTAAATTATTCTATTACTAGGATAAGATAAAACTTGATTCTTCAGTATGCAAAATTAATAGCCTGCAGAACTTCAAGTCCTCACAACCCCACAGCAGTTACTATGACCTGTTTTGCTTGGCAAATATGTGGGCTTGGCTTGATGTGTTTGGAAAAGGAGAGGCATACTGATTCTGTGACTAGAGGGTAAATATTTACAATACACAAACAAATAAATCCTCATTCTTGGACCTTAGATTCCTACAAAACATCAATATCCAAATCAAATCCAGAACTATAATCAGAATCTATACATTCAGATTACTTCCTTTCCCTTAGGCATTAGAAGATTTAAGGAATTATATTTTCCATGAATTTTTGTACTTGTTTACTTGGACAATTTGCTTGTTTGTCCTAGCCCTAAGGAAAAGCCACATTGCCTGGCCAAAATCTTTAAGCTGTTTTCCTACTTCTGGCACTTACACGTGCTGCCTGTTGAGTAAGCAAAGCACTTATTATCCTGGGCTGTAGATAAACCAGTGCCTTTTTTGTTCCTGTCAGTCTGTCTGTCTGGTGTGTTCTCACCTAAATAATGATGTTCAAAATTGTGTGGTGAGCAGAGGGAATGGCCTTGAGGGACAGGAGGATCAGCTGTTCTAAGACAATGATCAGGGAAAAGAAACGTAAGTCTAGTACAGAATCTAACCTGTGAAAACAGCACAGTCAATAACCTCCTTAGTTCTAATGAAGATAAAGGGAGGAAGGGACCCATTCAGGTTGTTCTGCTTGGAGTTTCAACACTTTCATGTTGCAGCTGGGTTCTTAGGGTCTCTTCCATATTGCCAATAGTTTCCTTGTATCTGACTTCTCCCTATGCAAGAATCATTCACCAGATGCTCACTCTCCATATCAATATGGAGTTGCTTTTTCAATATGAGATAGGTGGCAAATAAATTTAATAAATAAAATAAAATAGGGACCTCAGATATGATTGTGCAGCCATCACCACAGCCTAAATAACCAAAAATGAAATGGTGAAAAGTAATTACATTTTTAACTATTCAAACATTTTTCCTATACCTGGAAAGTCTTCAGTATTGCAGCCTTAAGGTTACTGAACTCATCCTCATGAGGCACTTACAACAATTTGAGTTTGATAACCCTCCACTGCTCTAAACTAGAGAAAGATACATTTAACGTGCCTGTGTTGGTTAACCTATTTCCTCAAAAGAATTCACAGGATTATTGCTAAACAATAGTCTAGTCTGCATTGGAGACCCCTCTATGATTTTCTAGGCTTGGCCAATTTTTATTATAAATTTATTTGCCACATTAATCACACTGGATTTATCTTACCTAAAAGTGGTTTTCTATAAAAGGAATCTCACTTATAAAAAATAGACTTTCTTCTCAAGTAGTCATTCATGTCTCAACTCTTCCTACATAATCGAAGTCTCACATCTGCTATATAATCTGATGCTTCCAATTTCACATTTGAAATCAGATTCTTGCCAATTTGCTCCAAAGTTTGAGGACACCTTCCTGTTCTTTACCGGGCCATTCCTTATAATGAAATGGAACTGCAGTGCTTTACCAAGAAGCTATTACCCATCAAAAAAGATTTTTAATATTGGCACTATCTTCTCAAAGGAGTAAAATACTCTTCTGAATTCACCACAAGAATTTAGAACATTTTCACAGAGAAGAATAATGTCACCTTAAAACAATGCCTTCATTGATATACTAGTAAGACAAGCAGCCAGAACTTTTATCTGTGGCTGATATCACTTCTAATAACTGATGCCACTTATAATAGCTATATAATTGATGATAACAATACCATCCTTTCCAACCATCTACAATTATGACAAACTATTGATAGTTCAATGACCTACCACCAACAAATGCTCACCATCCCTCCTCATTCCAGAGGCCTCCTTTTTTCTCCAGGTACTGCAAGCTGCTCAGTGCCTTCTCAAGTATCAACTGGATCATGTCAAGTTCACATACAAAGTATCATGGAAAGGTTCTCTTCACTGTTGTTGGAGACCACATCTAACTTTCTACCAGACTTCTCTCTTCCACCTAACAGCCATTGCCCTGAAAAGGCAACAAGAAAAGGCTCAGGAATTAAACCCTGAGGCGTGCACACACACACACACACACACACACACACACACACACACACACACACAGCTGGATCTCTGGGTTTTGCATTAGGCAAATCATCTCTGCATATGTAATTTCTTTCTTCACTGCAACCTACCGCTTTCTGTCAATAGCCCTTGAGGTTTGACTGCCACAGCTGATTTATTGTCCTATCTTAGAGAGAAGTCTGACAACAGCATGCTTCACATCCACTCCTTACAGTCTTTTTTCAGTCCTAATAGGTCTGACCTAGAATATGGTGTGGCAGGATATTGGCTGGCCTTGTGGTGCATTAGAGACCCCTGAAGTGGTACAATGACCACTGGACTGATTCACTATCTTGCAAAAAAAAGCAGGAGAATACACTTCATCCATATCACAAAAAAAGTTTTATTTCAGTTTGGTCAACACTGTCATTATCCACAATGCCCCCTTCTGTTCCTTCTTTGATTCCTACCTATTCTTGGACATGTAGACACTTAGTTATGGAGAAAGAGCCATAAGCAGGTAAGGGACCATTGTATCGGGCAGAGAAGGGGAAGTGTGAGACATTGCATAGGCTTCAATCTCCATAAACTGATCTTGAGCTCAGGACTGTAATCAGGGATGAAGAAAATGCAAACAGAAGATGCTCTTATCCCCAACTGCTTTTCCTTTTGTAAAGGTTAAAGTTCCCCATGTCTTTCTTCTTTGAGGAAGAAAGACAGTCAGGGAGAAAAAAAACACAGCCTGGGGAAAGGTATAAACAGCTTATGTTCCTGCTGGGTTTCTGGTTTCTATAAAGTTCTACTTTCCGTACTTACTTTTCATTTTAAAATATAAATAAGCTTGTAACATGAATTTGGGCCTGCAAAAGGTACAGTTCTATTTTTAAACAATGAAAGAAAGCTAGTTGTTGTAGCATTTGGGAATCGCTTTGCTAGATAATCACACTTGTGAACAGAATCTATTGAACTCTATTGGAATTATCCTTAAATAAACATGCAGAATGCTGGAGTCTGCTGCTGTATAACTAAGCTAACTTATTACAGACTAATTGTATATATTTTAATAGCATTTATGTCTAAGATTTTGTGACATAGCATTTAATTTAGATTCATCCTGCTGTTTCAACCCACCCCCAACTGTCATCTTAAGGGAATAAAGTATACTCTGACTTCCTAATTTACCTTGCTATGCTGCTTGGACAACTTCCGCACCACTTTTTATGTCCAAATGAAAACAGCAAATTGGAGCTAGAGAGAATTTTGACTCCTTTGATGTTCTGCCCGAAAATTAGCAGACCTAGGTATATGATAATTAATATCAGGAAATGATATTATGAAGAGTTTTTTTCTGTTGCTGATCAAAAGTCTTTCAGCAGCTGCTCTGTGTTCCCTTCCTAATTGCTTTTTTTGTGGCAAGACAAAGATTAAATGGTAAGTATAGGCTGGAAGCTTATAAGGAGAGGATTCCCCATAAAATTCCATGACTGAGGCGGTTAACTACTCAAAATTTCTGCTACCGGTTCTTCAGAACTGGTCAGAACCTGCTGAAACCCACCTCTGATCCAGATCAATGAATGGAAACTATAGGGCCACTTCCAAACAGTGATAAGCTTCATATCTTCAAAGTATTCTGCATTTTTCAGATTTTTAGAATATTTCCCAGAGCCTAGGACACTGGGAGTTGAGAGATGAAAGTAATGGAGTTTGGCAAGCCTTGAGAAGGTCATCAGTCCTTAGTCATCAGTCTTTAAAAAGATAAGAACTGTGTTTGTGTTTGTTGTGTATGAAAATTATTTACTCAGATTTATGAGTAGAAAATGAAAACAACTGTGACATTGAGTATTAGAAGATCACATATGACCTATGAAGATATGAATTCTAGGTAATAACATAGAATGCTACATTTTCCTAAATGTCTATGGTGATTCTCAATAATCCAAGTCATGCTTGTCCCAAACCAGTGGTGGGTTGCTCCCGGTTCGGCCCAGTTCGTGTGAGCTGGTAGCAGCGACGATGTGACATCACCAAACTGGTTCTCCATGGCCGGGAGCTGAGCTCACCTGCCCGCTCCTACCTTATGTCTGTTCTTTATTTCTGATCAGTTTAGCCCAGCTGAGACACGGCAATCCACTAAAAAGCACCGATCAGCTGGGCTATACTGCTCTGCGCATGCACAGAGTGCTTGTTTTGAGCTGTATGCCAGGAAAGTATCTAGTGCGCATGCGCAGAGCACCTGTTCAGTGTGCATACGAGTTTCACTCGCATGCGCGTGGTGATCACGCGCAAAGCGCATGCATGAAGAGAACCAGTGGTAAAGGTAATGTTCTGTTCCCCTCTTTCAGTAAAGCAAACAAATCCACAAACGTAAATCTACAAAGGTTAATCTTCTCAAAACAGTCTTTATCATTAGAACTTGGCAGTCAGCCACAAAATAAGCAATTCAAAATAAATG
>JANHFM010003476.1:6967-17483 GCA_032468115.1 Grayia smithii | reverse complement strand
GAGCTACCGGTAGCCAGTGCAGCTCGCGCAGGAGAGGTGTTACACGGGAGTAGCGGGAAGCTCCCGTGACTACCCGCTACTTCATAACTGTAAATTTGCTACTCTACACGTGTGACTGGTCCTCATAAGTACATTATGGTGCCAACCTCATCACATACACCTGTATTTGTACGGGGTGTACGTGATGGGGTTGGCACAATGATGTCATCACACTGGGCACTCGTATGTGGGCGGATCTGCATGTGGGCAGACCCAACTGGAGATGGATAGAGGAGTGGTGTCTCAGTTCCTAAGACCACCAGAAATATGTGTTTTCTAATGGTCTTAGGCGACCCCTGTGAAAGGGTTGTTCGACCCCCAAAGGAGTCCCGACCCACAGGTTAAGAACCACTACACTAAAACTTCATTTTTCTGACGTTACAGATTCACACATTTTAGAAGAAACAAAATTAGAAAATAAAAATGGGAAAACCTTGAGATTAATCTTGTGATGGGTCCACAAAACTAGTAAGCAACTCTATAGATTAAAAGACTATGTATAGAGGTGGACATTTCTGAAAATGTTTTACTATTTATTTTTCTTATTATTAAATTTATTTGTCTACCATCTAGCTGTAGGGCTACTCTGGGCGGCTTACAACAGAACAGAAAATTATTTTAAAAATGTAAATATAATAATAAAAAATAAAACAAAGAAAAATAAAGAAAGTACAGCTATATGGGGAGGGGGTAGATATTCCAGACATCTGGCCTATGGCAGAGAAGGCTCTTCTTGGGGATCCTGCCAGCCAGAGTTCCTAGACTGACAGGATCCATAGCAGGCCTCCTCTGCCAGCACAAGTGGAACGGTCCTGTCCTAGCGGGACTTGATGGTTCATCAAGTAACTTGGACCCATGCCAAGGAGGGCTTTACAAGTCATAGCCAACATCTTGAATTGCATCCAGAAATAAACCAGCAGCCAGTGCAGCTCGCAGAGCAGCAATATAACGTGGGCCATTCTATTTATATTTTGATAGAGAGATAAATTCCACCCTGTATTAGCTAATCTTGACAGATAGCACTTTCAGAGTATCAAAGAGTTAGTATACAAGGTTAAGAGGCTGAACTAAGAGTCAAACACCATTTTGTCTCTCATTCCTAGTCATACAGGATAGCTTTCCAATCTGCCAGTATTTTAGCCACATAATAAGCCTTGGCCAAATATTACTGAATTTCTGTGCTAAACCAACTGATACAAAATAAACTTTGCAACAAAAACCTTGGGGAGGCATCACAGTAAATCATACCAGGGAAGACTTATTCTTTTATGATTAAGGAAGGAAAAATAACCGAAGAATAACTTCACTCCAGTTGCAACAAGTCACTGGAGAATAATACATTAATGTGTAAATGAATCACTTAAGTGAGATGGGCATTGTAGAAATTGATAGATAAATAAAATAAATGACAAATAAAACAAATAATTTTAAATTCCACTTACTAACCAGAAATTTTCCAAATCACTAGCATAAAAGTGTGTATATTGTGGACCTAAATGCCCACCTGAAAATTAACTCTTGGTATATACATATATATGACACAAACAGGAACTACATACAGGTATCCTAGTTGTGAGCCGAACAGTGCAATCTATGTATATTTATGAAAACAGGAAAACTTTATTTCTTAACAAACATTCATAAGATTCTGTTATAGTTTCAAACACAAAAGTAAGGTTCTTCATTTAGGCAAGAAAAGCAAAATATAGGTACAGTATATGTGGTACCTCGCTCAATAGTAGTAACTGTGAGAGGGATCTTGGAGGGATAGAATCAAGATCACGTGAAGTGTTAATACCACTTTATAATGCCTTGGTAAGGCCACACTTAGAATACTGCATCCAGTTTTGGTTGCCGTGATGTAAAAAAGATGTAGAGACTCTAGAAAGAATGCAGAGAAGAGAAATAAAGATGATTAGGGGATTGGAGGCTAAAACATGAAGAAGGGTTGCAGGAATTGGGTATGTCTAGTTTAATGAAAATAAGGACTAGGGGAGACATGCTAGAAGTGTTCCAATATCTCAGGGGCTGCCACAAAGAAGGAGGGGGGTCAAGCTATTCTCCAAAGCAGAGGGTAGGACAAGCAGAGGGTAGGACAAGAAGCAATGGGTGGAAACTAATCAAGGAGAGAAACAACCTAGAAATAAGGAGAAATTTCCTGACAGTTAGAATAATTAATCAGTGGAACAACTTGCCTCCATAAGTTGTAAATGCTCCAACACTGAAGTTTTTTTAAGAAGTTTGAATAACAATTTGTCTGAAATGGTGTAGGGTTTCCTGCCTAAGCAGGGGTTGAACTAGAAGACCTCCAAGGTCCCTTCCAACATTGTTATTCTATTTTGTATTAGAAAATGTTGAAAATTTCTCACTACATTTGTAGTCTTCCAAATGATAAGGGGAAATTTTGTCCTGGTATGGCTGGGGAGACTGATGGCTCAAACCCACCTGTAGGCTGCAAGCATCCCAGTGCTACATTAGCCTGTATTTTAGTGCTTCATAATAACCTTCACGCTTAGGTCCCTTTCTCTCGCTTTACCCTTTTAATATTATTGTGGTATTCTTTATTTCCATTTCAGATATCTAGTTAGGCTTATTGATACAGCAGTGAATAAGTACAGTTTCTTGGTTTTTCAAGGAGAGGTCTGAAACAAGTTATTGATGAGAGAGAATGAGACACTTTGCTTTCCCATACAGGTAGTCCTTGAGCCCAAAATTCTGTTGCTAAGTGGGACATTTGTTAATTGAATTTTCCCCCATTTTACCACTTTTCTTGCCAGAGTTGTTAAGTGAATCATTGCATTTCTTAAGTGAGTGACAGTTATTAAGTGAATCTGGCTTCCCCATTGATTTTTCTTGTCAGAAGATTGCAAAAGACGATAACATAACCCTGGGACATTGCAACCATCATAAATGTAAGTTAGTTCCATGGAGTTGACTGAAATGGCAAAATTGACTATTTTGATTACAAAAATAGAATATACCATAATTACTTTTGTTTCCATATGGAGACTGCTTCTGAGCTTTGTGCTTGAAGTGGAAAAGAATGAAACGTTGATTTTGGTTTTTATCGATTAGATTGATAGATATTTATAGAAATGGCTGGTTTATATTATTATGAAAAAACAAAAAGTTGTCATCTGCTGTTAATGCCTTATTTTACTGCAACAGAGTAAAATCAGAAGTCTGCAATCAGAAGTCAGTTTCCTTTTTTTCCCCCCCAACCCTTCCTCACTTCTCTTCCCCCTTTTCCTCCCCACCGTTCTCCTATTTACTTTTGTATTTTGTATCTTATTTTATCTTATAACTCAATAAAAAATGTTAACCATAAAAAAAAGTATGCGTTAGTTGCCAAACTTCAGAATTTTGATCATATGACCATGGAGATGCTGTAAAGTGTGAAAAATTGTCCTAAGTCACGTTTTAGTATTATTGTAACTTTGAACAGTCATTAAATGAACTGTTGTAAATAGAGCACTACCTATATTGGCCATCTTTTACCTTTATCTTTTATTGATTTTTATCTTTGATAGTGAGCTGCCCAAAGTCACTGAGAGTCAAACAGCATGCAACTTTAATAAATTATTATTAACAACAGACCCATCTTTCACCTCATTTTCCTATAAAGTTCTGCTATCAACAGCTCTTTCACAAATTGCCAACTCTAAATAATTATAATCTAAATGTCTGATAAATTATGAAACTTATTTCAGGCCATTTTTATTGCGACACTGATTGTCCCAGGGGCATCAGTGTGATTGATTAATGGCTATAATGTAGCTATTAAATGGCAGAGGGTGCTGTGTGGCAAGTCAAATTAATCACACAAATGTCCCTAGGGCAATTAATCCAGCAGCCCCATGGCATCAGTGGTGGAAGGAGTCAAACAGGTCAAGATGGTGGCAAGCTAGCCAGGTTCTGCCCCTTTTTTCAATCATCCAGTTGTAACCACTTACCTTAACTTTTTTATACCGGCAAACACTTAACCACATAAGTTACCACATAAGTTATAACCCATTTGAGTATATGCAATTTTCTCACTTTGATATTTGAAACCACAAATGTTTTAAACAAAATTCTGGCTTTATTAGATCAACTCAAATCTTTGTGACAGGCATAGATCAGCATATAATCTGGTTTTGAGAATTTATATATGTAGGAGAAGTGCAAGTAGAGCTAGGGGCAAAGTTAAACCTTTCATCATCCTTATGTTGCCACAAATGGTCCAAGGATCATGTGCAAAAGATCATACGTTAAGTTGCTGCACAGAAAATGTATTCAAGTTTATACACAAGAATCTAATCAATTAATGGTCAGCACTAAATTGATGCTAGGTAAATGTCAAAGGTGTTCAAGGGTGGAATTGGATGCGGATTGTTTATGGCAACGTAAGGAGTATACGTTGATGACATACTGAACTCTGATCCCAGCTCTGCCTGCTCTTCTCATATAATATATTTGCTACTGTAGTTTAAAATGACTACAACTCAATGTATAAATCAGAGAGATTCAATTTTGCTGGAAAGCATCACTATCTTAGGTACTCTTGAGTTTCATTGCTGCAATCTTCCTTCCTTCCTTCCTTCCTTCCTTCCTTCCTTCCTTCCTTCCTTCCTTCCTTCCTTCCTTTCATTGCAAAGAACTGTATTCAATGGTGGCTAAGCACCAGAAGAAAGTATTTCGTCTATGCAGGATGGGGTGTCTAGTTCTCACCTATTCACTGTGGCTTTTCGCCACAGTGAAAAACTCTCTTTTCATACTAACAATTGTTCAAGAGAAAGCAGAGAAATCTGTATTAATGTACTCCTAAGAATTCACTTCATTTTCTTATATTAAAAAAAAAATGTTTAGCAATTTTTAGCAAGGGAGAATATAAATTTTAAAAATAAATTAACTGCATTTGATAAGCATAAGGTAGAAGATATGGGTAATATTACTCACAATTATGCAATAAAGTTTATAGAGGCTAATTTTCAGTTGTGCAGAAAATGTTAACATTTTGATAAACGTAACTGATTCTTGATTAAAACCTTTGGGGAATTCCCTGCAATATGCATTCTACAATCCAGAGCAATGAGCTGGCTAATTTTGATCAGCGGAACTGACAAACTGACAGAAATGATGTTATCTCATTGATATTACTGATGAAACCATTATCAGTAACAGAAAAAAAAATTAAATGTTTCCTTAATATACCACAGACTTGCATCAGTGCCTAAATAATCACTAGCAATGTGCTTCGTTTGCAGTTCTGGATATGAAAGTCCTAAAGTCTCAATTACTCCTGATTTTTTCGACTGGATTTAAACAGCCTTTACCCTCTTATCTGCAGGTATGGGACTGTGTCAGCCTCCATAGCTCCTAACTGAAGGAAATAGAAAATTAAAAAGAGGCAATGTCACTTACTATCAAGTGGCATGCAAGATGGAACAAGTTGTTGAATTAAATTAATTTGGTAACCTTTGTCTTCTTTTCCACCAAGTGTTATAATTAAAACAAACAGAAGGGGCTTGTATTCAATCAGCCATTTAATTAGGGAACACATCACCTACACATTTGAACTACAGCACAACTCTCTTGTGCAAATTTATTCTCCAGGCTCCATACATTACAATTGCAATTCTGACTTTCATTTCATACTTTCCTAGAGGAACAGCCAATAACAATCGTCTGCAGTTCTCTGTTGGACTTTTGTTTTCTGAAGCAAACCTGTCCTAAACCTTCCTGTAGTGCATACATTCACAGTTATATTTGTGTTTTGCCCCACGTCTCTCTGGCTCAGGTGTATAAAATTCTTATAGCAAAACTACACACAACAATTGCATGTATGCAAATGATCTTCTGGACAAAGAATGTGTGTCAATGTGTAGATTCTCCAAGAAAATCCCAGTAATGAAGATTGGTAAAAATTTCCAAATGGGTAACTCTTTAGGTCTGTTAAAGCCAAACATAGAAGATCCAAGAATTTTGTGATATTTTAAGGGCTAACAGAACTAATGCATAAGTTTTTGTGGATGCCACATCTCTCTCTTTTTGTTCTTTATTGATACCGATTAGGAGCAACTAGTCACTAACACTTGATCTGCTTCAAACATGTATTTATAATACTTGGTAAAATGATTCATAGCTTAATTTGTTATGGACCATTTCAACTGAAAATATTTTATGTGATGATTTAACATTGATTGATTTAAAAGCTATTTGGGGTGTTTGATTTGTCATTATATTGCATGTTTAAGCCACATTTAAGTTACAGCTTTTCAATTTTAAATATGGAAACAAGGCTACAAAGAAATAGGTGATATTAACATTTAGCCAGTAAAAATAAGAAGGAAGAACAGCTAATTACTTATAAAAGTATTTGTTTTAAAATAGTTTGTTTTACATTTTATTTGGTTCTTTGTTTTGTTTTCTTTTGCAGGTGGGTGGTCTGTTTTTAATTCTATAAACTTCAGGGAGATCTTTCTTGTAGAAAAAGGTATCTTTTATAGAAAATACAAAATAATCAATCTGAAAAGATTAAGAAAAACTGAAAGAAAAAACTCCAGCTGCTAAGTTAGCAACATTTTAAGTAGCCAAGCATTAGAAATACAAACATTATGTTTATCATCATAATCATAATGCAACAAACAGCAAGCCTTATTTTGAAAGGCTAGAAAACACCATTATGTTAAAGTCACAGTATTTCAATCTATAGTAGCTGAATTCATAACTCAAAACTATCTAGAAAGGAGTATCAGGGAAAATTTGAGTACTGGGAGGGAGGAAGATCCATAAACCTCTACATCTAACTAGCAACTAACAGTCCCAAACGAGGAATTTTATAAAACTTTATATTGATTTAGGACAGGTAAACAAGATAGCCTTAACAGTAATATCTGATAGCATTTCTGAGAAAACTTGTTAATATTCATTATAGTTTTTCTTCTAGACATGGAAAACATTGGTACTTGATGCAGAACATTTAAACTATGTAAGAATTGAAGCAGCACAAAAGGCTTAATATGCAAAAGTCAACAGCTGAGTTCAGATGTGTTTAATTAGAGAAAATCAACTTTCAATAAGCTGCTGTCACATTACACATGTTATGTGTGTCTGCAACCATCTGGATGTATTTATAATTAAGATGCATCTGCCCTATACTGTATATGTAAAAGTTCTCAAGGACCATTCATCTGCACCACACTCTTTTATGTAAAGTAAAACAAAATATTCAGAATAAAGATGCCATACAACCTTCTGACTGTCTCAACATCAGGATGTTTAGAATACTTGTACCAGGTTAGATAGGCTCTCATCCAAAGGACTCTGATCACTTTTGAGGCAAATCTAAAAACTGGATCTTGTCCTATTTCTTTTTCAAAACAGAACAAGGGATTTTACATTTTGATAAGCTGCAGTTCTCCATGAACATAGCAGCTTGGCATTTTCTAACCCAAGTTAATGGGGAAAAACGAGATCTGTCTATTTGTCTGTCTGTCTGTCTGTCTGTCTGTCTCTTTTGTGCTTTTCATATTTAACAGAAGAATAAAAGAAAAGAGAATTATGAAAATTTAGGATTTGCTATGGGTCATTTGGTAACATTAAATCTGGGTTTATAAATGAACTGGTCCATATAGTACCAAAAACTGAAATTGTGTATACATGAGGCTGATGAGACTTTTGTAAATCACCCCATAGAAACCTGGACAAAAATTATACCATGACAAAGTAATTAAGGACAAATCTGTATCAAATATATTCCCAAACAGAATGATTATTAAGAAAAGCTATATGGGTATATAAGAGATGAAGCTTACATTTAATAGGAGTATCAAATTATCTATATGTGTAACAGAGGAGTTTTCCAACATTGAGTCAAACTGATTGGTGCCTTCCTTTTCATTCTACTGCATTTGTAGATAATGATTATGGTTTTATATTATTATACCCATTTTCTTCTTCATCATCCTAGCATGTTCCCCTACATGCAGTGTCCACTTTTTGGATCAAGGAACACCATTTCACACAACTGAATGCAGCAACTGGGTCCAACTGGGTGATTTTCATGTCTGTGTTAATTGTATCCTGCCACCTTTGTTTTGATCTTCCACTTGGGTGTTTGCCATCGAAGTGGTAGGTGACAATGTAGGATGATGTTTGCAGGATGCTCCTTCATGAGATGAGAGTCACAAAAAATGAGGATTACAGTGACATTGTTGGTAATCAAACCACACTGGTTGATATTTCGATGGTGTCATAACATCGGTTGAGAATCTGGTCAAAAATTTTCATTGTGTGCAACAAAAGATGGATTGGTCAGTAGTTGGATCAGTCTGCTGGGTTGGCTTTATTTTTGATGAGAAGAATAGTGATACTCATAGCCCAATTGGCAGGCACATGGCCAAACCACAATGGCATTGAAGAAATTTGTCAGCCAGTCAGCTGCTATGCCACAAAGTGCTTTCAGCTTCCAGATGTCTGCTGGTAGACTGTTCAGGTCAATTATTTTCAAATTCTTTATATTGCTGATAGCTTTGGTAACCTCTTCAGGTGCACAACCAGGTCAATGTTATTATTATATTCGTTTTATTGTTATGTTATATGGGTGTTATATGCTGTTAATGAGAACAAGTTCCAATATAAAAGTGATGATGTTATGATGTAAATAGAACTTTCTTGGATACAAACTTTATTTCCTAGTATAAAAAAGAGGGGAATGATGTAATTATAACCTATTTGTTTGCTATGGCACAAGTCTTTATCACAATTAACTTCCTTCAGTTCTGCAAGCACATGAATACCACACAATCTAATAAAGCTACCTTCTTATTCTGTGTGAGTTGCATTTAGTTATCCTGACCTCCTGCCTCTGAAATATATTGATATTAGTTTATCTTCAGTCTAAATGGACAATGGAAGATTTGTCATAACAGCAGTATCCACAGATAAAATTATGATTGATTCTCATTTTATTTTGTGGTTTATTTATGTCAACACACTCGTCTACTATGTCAATTCTGCAGAATCTGGAAATGTTCATGGCTAAAGGGTAGAAGGACAAAGCTGGCTAAAGTATTAGGGAAAGAATATATTAGCCACTTCAACTGTGCCTTGCATATCATTTAACTTGGGGTAGGTACAAAACACCACCTACTAGGGACATGGGCTACCACTGATGTGTAGACTCCAGTGGCATCCCCACCAAGTGAGTTGTAAAAACCCTATTCTTTGATTGAGAGACAGATGTTGTCTGCAAAGAGGATATGCCTTGAGTTAAACTCTAGATGGCCAAGCAATGCTAAACTCCCAGGAGATGTTTAGCCTGGGACACTCAGCACCACAGTGTGAAACTGAGTATCTACTAAAAGCAGGACTTCAAGTATAAGAAGAAAGATGAGGTCTTTTATAGCTTGTTAATTATTGCTAAGTATAACTTGTTACTGAATGCATAATAAGCTAAAAAGTTCTGTCTTGTTGAATTTCCAGTCCAGTGGAGGGTTGCTTTGTATAATGTGAAATGTAGTAAGCAAAATAAAAATATTGATCCCTGAACCCTGATCTATTAAATCATTTCATTAATAAATGAAAGGATCTGAGTAAGATACCAGTCTATATTATAGGCAAATTTATAAAACAAAAGTATTAGTATGACTAACAAATAAGTCATTACAATATAAAACAGTACATAGGCATGAGATCACATCTGTAAACATCTGATCCATAGCCATTGAGTTCAAATAAAATGAGATGCCAGAGCCATTGCAGAGGCTGTAAAGATCCTGTAAGAGAAGGAGTGGCCAAACCTAGGAGCGGAGTTAAAAGACACATCAGCCTAGAATCCCTACATAGCCACAAACAATGTCCAACCTTACTTTGAATTCTGTTTACCCTCATTTAACTCCAACTAGGTGCTAACTGTTTGAGAAGACTCCTATGCATAGACATGAGTAGCAATGTATCAGTTTTATTGAACCTTCATGTGTGGACCTGATCTTTCGTGACTGACAGCTCCAGCCAAGCCAGACACCTTTCTTTGATGGATTATTATGATATCCTTCTGAAAGGCATAAACAAAAGAAAGTCTTTTCATAGAGATCAAATTTTGTAGAGATATCTACTTCTATAACTTCTAATAGTTGCACAAAGAACATATATTTATCACAATTTCTGACATTATCCAGTAAATGCATTTGACCCACTGATTTAAAAAATAAAAATAAAAATACATTTGTTCCCTAATATTCAAATAGCAAATGACATTTAGGGATTCTTAATCAAACAGCTACTGGCTTCTCAAGGCAAGGATTCTTGTAATTAGTTGGACTCATTCAGATTCAATTCAAATACAATTCATTCAAATCACACTTTCAAGTAATCCTATCAAATCAATTTTGTTGTTGTTAGTTATGAAGTTGTGTCCAACCCATTGCGACCCCATGGACAATGTTCCTCCAGGCCTTCCTATCCTCTACCATCCTCTGGAGTCCATTTAAGCTCA
>JANHFM010003475.1:103613-119240 GCA_032468115.1 Grayia smithii | reverse complement strand
ATGTTTTTATTGTAAGCCGCCCTGAGTCCTTCGGGAGAAGGGCAGCATATAAATTGGATTAAAATAAAAATAAAATAAAATTCAGCTTGTAGAATTATAGTTTCACATGTGCCAAATAACGTGTCATTAACTGCCTGTGCTGCTGCATTCTGCACTAGCAGAAACTTCTGAATACTCTTCAAGGACAGCTCAATGTACAATGCATTGCAATAGTCCAGTCTGGAGATCATCCCACAAAGGAGTGGACCTCTCCCTAATCAACGCTGATTGGAATTCTTTTGGAAGAAGGAAGAACAGTAGCACAATATAGTGTTATCCACCCCAAACTTCTGGAGAGCTGACCAAAAAGAATACCATGGTCAATGTTATTGAAAGTCACTGAGAGGTCAAAAAGAGCCATGATGGATGTACTAACCCCCAATAATCCAAGACCTGATTCCATACGCCAACCTGATGCCTGATTGAAAGGGGTCTTGATATTGTTTTCTTCCAGGGTTCTTTGGAACTACTGATCATTTTAGAGATTATCTAAGATTGTAATAAGCAAAGATATTTACTTATTGACTTGCAAAATGCAGTAATATATTTCTTATATTTAAACATGGGATGTGTAACTCCCTCTCTACAACTCTAACAACTCTAGTGTTCCTACATTCAGTTTTAAACATGGTAAAATTGCTTGAGGAAGTTTCTATATGCAAATGATAGATAATATAATCAATTGGAAATTGGGCTGAGGCTAGAAGAGATTTGGCTCTCAACCCTAATTAACTGCAAAATGTAATTGACTGTGGCAGCCAGTTGATGTAGTTGTTAAAACAATGGTCTTAATCTGTTGAAGGAGAAGTTTCAGTCCCTCTTTTGATTCAAAGCCCAATGTACATTGGGACAGTCACTTCCTCTTAACCTTAGAAAGAAGGCTATGAGAAACTACTTGACAAGAAAAATCTTGTCAAGAAAACTGTAGGGACAAATCCAGATAGTTTCCAGAAGTCCTCATTGATTTGAAGGCACAACAAACAAAAACTGAGTGACTCCAAACCAGTGACTATGTTGTAGGAGTTGGTAGGGCAATGCATACTCT
Source organism: Grayia smithii (assembly GCA_032468115.1). Classification (NCBI taxonomy): domain Eukaryota; kingdom Metazoa; phylum Chordata; class Lepidosauria; order Squamata; family Grayiidae; genus Grayia; species Grayia smithii. The sequence continues at coordinate 118,156 of JANHFM010003475.1, read as the reverse complement.
GCCAGCCATTTAGACCAACTCAGGAAAGAGAGAAAAAAATCAGTAATGTTTTTTATGGTTATAGGGTATAATAACAGAATTATACTCATACACCAAACAGATTGCAAGTAAAGTCATTTTGAGTTTCTTTTTCATGGCTCTTCCTTTTCTGGACTGAGTGCCCAAAGCATACATGTGCATGAACCCCAAAATGCAATGCATGTGTGGCCCCTATGCATGTGAACTGCCCCTGTGCATATGCGTCCAACCCTCCGCATGTACGGACTGAGTTGTTTCTTATTTTGTCTTCCTGTTCCTACTCTAAGTTTTATCTACACATTCCTTTGTATGTTCTCAGTACCTTTTCCAATGGCACTGGGAAAGTGGCAGGAGCTACAATGGTAAATAAAGTCACTTTCCTACTTTTATAAGCATTTATTACTTGGTAGCTGTTCTGTAGATAACTAATTTCATAAAAGAACCACTAAGATATTTCAGACATTGTGAGATTTACAGAGTTCTTGAAGAGCACTGGAATGTAATCTAAATGATACTAATCATGTATTTCTTAGATGTCAATTCTGTGTGTATGCTCTTAGAAGGATATAACTGAGGTAAAATGGAGTTAAGGAAAAACACTTTTAAGACTGCAAAGTTAGAATGAATGTCCTATTGTTTGTGGGCTCATAATAGTTTGATAATAAAGTAATAGATTGTGCTGTCTTCGTGTCAACCTAAGGTATTTCAGCTGCAAGCATGCTGGCAGTTATATTGGGACCCTCTTGCTTTACAACTTATCTAAGAAAAAAAGCCTGTTAAATTTATGCATAAGTTAAGCTGAAATGGAAGACAATTTTATGGCTCTCAGGCACCACTGTAATTGCTTCTCAGTGACCTTTTGGCACAGGGAAAGAATCATTAAGAAGTTATTCTCAGAAAATCTAAGCGAACATGCTGAACACAGGTGAAGAGACAGTGTCCTGCACATCCAGAACTCAAAGTGTGTCAGATTTTTATACGGGTCAAAATTAATAAGAAATAAAGTAGTCCATTTAGCTTTTGCTCATTTCCCAGTCTGCAAGAATGTTTCTGCTCCATTTTGCATCAGGTTATAAATTTAGCAGAAGGGGAAAAAGCATAAACATTCATGTGAATTTTTATATTCACTTCTTACATTATCCAGATACATGCACATCCAAACCATACATTGATGAGCAGAAGAGAAAAGATAGAGGAGAAGGGTCCACATGAAATCTCTCTAATGTTAAATATCTGATGGAATGTTCACCGGAAGAAGCACATTGGGGAAGAGTTTTGGCAACACAGAGCTTTCCCCCCAAAGAGGCTCAGATTAAGAGACTACAGCCTGGTGGGGTTAGTGGAAGAGATTCAGGACAGCTTCGCCTCTCAGGATAAATATAGTGGATGGGAAGGTTCTAGTTTAGTTTGGCAAGACTCTGTAAGGTACAAGATAATAAAGGCTCCAACTTGAATGGACTTTATATGTTGTCTCTAGGATTGGACTTGACAAAACTTTTGGCAAACTATGAACTTCTGTGAGCATTCCCCTGGTACACTACAAATGTTATAGCTTCTCAATTAATTTTTGCAAAATTTCAGCTGATCTGATTTTCCTATGTAAGCCAAAAAGGAAGATGGGATGTATAGGTAGTCCTCACTTCACTGGAATTCTGGGATCAGAATTTCCATTCCTAAGCAATGTGGTGGTAATGCACAATGTCCAGTGACAGTACTATTTAGCAGCAGCAGCTCTGACAGTCCCTGGTTACTGTTGCTAAGTGAGTCACTGTAGGGCGTTAAGCAAGAACCTCACTTGACTGATTTCCAACTTCCTACCAGCTTCCCCATTGATTTTGCTTGTGGAAAGCCAGCAAGGAATTCACTAATTGCAGGGAGCGCCACCCGCCCGCCCGCGCTGCTCTCCTTCCTGCCAGCCACCTCTTCCCTCTTCCGTGCCCCTTTCTCCTGCCCCTTTCTCCTGATCTCCACTGAGCCTCCTTTGGATTGTCCCATCCTGCCGCCGTAGCTGCCGCGCCCCCCTCCCCGCTTTGCTGCATCTCTTCCCTCTTCTGTGCCCCTTTCTCCTGCCCCTTTCTCCTGATCTCCACTGAGCCGCCTTCAGAGTGTCCCATCCTGCCGCCGTAGCTGCCACGCCCCCCTCCCCGCTTGGCTGCACCTTTTTCCTCTTCCTGCCAGCCGCCTCTTCCCTCTTCTGTGCCCCTTTCTCCTGCCCCTTTCTCCTGATCTTCGCTGAGCCTCCTTCTCCCGGCCCTGCCATGCTTGCCTGTCTTCCACGTGGCCTTCCGCTTGCCTGCCTTCGCAAGTTGGCCATGGAGATGCCGGGAAGACCGCGTGGAAGGCAGGAAAGCATGGTGGGCCGCGGACTGGTTAATGGGCGTGGCCAGCGAGCAATCGCTACCGGATTGCCGAACTAGCCCGAGTCACTGCTACTGGATCGCGCGATCCAGCCCGATCCGGTAGCATTTCACCCCTGCTTTAGAGGAAGGTGCTCATCTTCATTTCTTAGCTGAGGGAGTCAGCATTGTCTGAAGCCTCTTCTGGGGTCATGGGGCCAGCATGACTATGCGCCGAGATGCATTCTGTGCATAGTCTGATTCCTTCTCACTGAAGTGGGAAGCATTTGCATGCTTTCAACTACTAGGTGGGCAATAGCTGGGGCAAGAACAAGAGCCCCCCCCCCATGTGGTGCCAGGTTGTCAGCTTTCTAGCTGACAAGCTCAGCATCTTTAACTGCAGAGCCACTGAGCCCCTTGTTTGCATATGTACATTATGAATTATCATAGCATTTTTATTTTGTAATTTTAATATCATTTTTTCACTTTTTTCAGTTTATAAGTTAATCATTTTCCCAGCTTATTTGCTATCTCAAAATTTTTTTGTTTAGCAAATTTCATTTTTATTTCCATTTCTTTAATTGTTAACATGAAAAATTTGTGGAAGTTTAATTTTTTGGTGAGATATTTTTTCTTTCTGGATGCCTCTGATTCCTCCTCTTTTATTTTTATTCTCTTTAAATTCCTTCTCTTCTCTTTGTCTTTTCAATTTGCAGTACAAATTGTCCTCTCCTAAACTTACTTGTGCCTTACAGTGTCCTTATTTCCATGTCTTTATTTAAATTTATCTCAAAATATTATATCAACTTCTTTTTAGTCCTTAATTATTAATTCCCTTTTTTAGCCTCCATCTATAAGTTCTAGCCTGCCTCTTCCATATTAAAGTCACTGGGTTATGATCTGAAAAAGGTTTTTGTAGTATCTCCATTTTATTGGTTCCCATAATGAGCCTCGTAGAAATCCAAAGTAGAATAACTTTATTGTCACTTTGAATGTACACTAATCAGCATACATTAAAATGAAATTTTGTCACATACTGTTCTCAAAGTATATCTATTATTGAGAAGGTTCTGTGATTTTCAGAAAAGTACATATATTGTTTGGTGTTACCATTTTTGTGTCTCTTAACCAATATGCCTCAGAATCTTGAAGAGAGGACTTAATTTGGACTTCTCAGAATACAAGTTGATTTTCTAGAGCTTTGATAGGGAAGTTTGTAGGCTGTGAGTGTAACTTCTGAGTTCAGGCATGTTCACCTTTTATATTGTATTGAAGAGTTTGCCAAAAGGAAAAGGAAAACCAGCCTTGAGGAAAAGCTTTGCCATTCAGCAACATGAGATAACTGCAACCCTAAAGGGAAGACTTGATGATGACAATGACAATGGGTAGCCTCTTATTGCAAAGACAATTTATAAATAACACATTTAAAAAAAAAAAAAAAGCTAAAAACAAGCATAAAATGCAACGATAGAGTTTGAAAGTCTGCGTCTCTTGTCCTTTACATATACAAAACCCTTCATCTTGAAAACCTGGAGTCCATGATCCCCCTTGCTCTGCCTTCCAGATATACTTCTATGCTTTTGAAGTTTTCCGCACTGCCAGGCTTGAAGAGCCGGTCATCCCTTATGTTACTCTGGGCATTGGTCTCTGCGAATTTGCCTCTGTGGTCCTGTGCGTAAGTACAGATGAGTTGCTTGCTCATTTTGCACAATCAGCTGCAAAGAGAAAGGGTCAGACAAGCAGCCTCCCAAGAGAAAAGTCAGGTGGCAGCAGCTGGATCAAGACCCTGGTGGGTTGGCATCTGCTCCTCCAGACAAATATCTTTCAATCAGAAGTCAAGGCAGGAGGTGGCAACAAAGTCAGGACAGGCTCACTCACCTCCTCCTGAGCAGGTGGCAAGTTCCTTTGGGGTGAGCTTCTGTTTGGAATGACCATCTCTTTTGCCCTCAGAGCTGCATCATTGATCGCCTGGGCCGGAGAGTTCTGCTGTGGGGAGGGTTTGGGATGATGGCCTTCACATTGGCCCTCCTCGTCCTCACTCTGTCTCTCCAGGTAAGCAAGTCCCATTTGGCTCGGTAGATCCAGGCTAATTCCTGGACCTTTTGGACAATTCTTTCTTTTTAATTCACTTTCTCTAAGCACAGTATTATCTTATTAGAAGGCTTCTGTTTATCGTCCCACTTGCCACAAACTGTCACAAAGGTTTTTACTTAACAGATACTAGTTTCTTCATTTTTATCTACGGTAATTTTTATCTAAATTTTAATTATAGTAATGCTGTTTTATATGTGTGTACATATGTGTGTTCATGCGTTTGTGTGTCTGTGTATACAGATTGATGGAAAAGTAAAATAAAAGTCCTTTAACAATTTTAAAAATGAGGTTAAAAAAAAACTTGTGCTTTTCACCAAAGGTTTCACCAAACTTCAAAGTCAAATTCAGGATAGAGCCCGAAAGGACCTTGGAGGCCTTCTAGTCTAACCTCTGTTAGAAGCAGGAGATCCCATACCATTTCAGACAAGTGACTGTCCAGTCTATTAAAAGTCTCCAGTGATGAAGCACCCACAACTTCTGAAGGAAAGCTGTTCCTCTGGTTAATTGTTCTCATTGTTAGGAAGTTTGTGACAGCCCATCAAATATTGGAACTGTCAGCTTTGGAAACCATATTAGGAGGCTTCCACATTGCCACCTTCTCCACTGTGTGAAAGTAGGAGGGGGGGATTGGTAGAAGGAGATATTAGCCATAAGAGCATTCCTCCAAATGGTCAAGGTCAGGGCAATCCTGCATCTGGAGAAGGAGTGGTGTCGAGATGGACTAGACGGAGATTGGACCATGTGACCGTCTGAGGAGGGAGGAGATGGTTTGGGGGGTTTTGATATCCTGAGGGAAAACCCAGAACTCTCAGATTCCGGTTTTCCCAGATGTGCCAGTTTACTTGTCCGAATAAATGAAGACTTTGAGAGATGGTTGCTTCAGAGTTTTTCTTCAGCGAAGGGTTTTCTGGAACGCTGACAGGAACATGGCTATCATGTCACCCCTTTTCTGTAGACTAGCCATACCCAATTCCTGCAACCAACCATTCTTCATATGTTTTAGTCTCCGGGCCTTTAATCATCTTAGTTGTTCTTCTCTGCACTGGGCACAACCCTCTGGTACCCCACTGTTTAACTTCTTTCCATGTAGATGTAGTACCATTAAAGCAGTGGTGAAATCTTCCCTGGTTTGCCACTGGTTCACTGCCTGAACATATGTGGTATGTGCCAAGCACATGCTAAGCACGCACATGCACAATGTGCGCAAAATGTACACTGTACACACATGCACAGTGCACACAAAATGCATACTGCACGTGCATGCACAGTGTGTGCAAAATGCATGCTGCGCACGCATGCACAGTGCAAGCAAAACACATGCTGCATGCACGCGCCTGCACAGTACCCACCAAATGCGCGCTTCGCACGGAAAAAGGCAGCTTGGGAAGGTCAGAAGAACAGCGAGGATGGGGAACAGCTGTGCCACGCGATTTAGATTCACTAAAAAGCAGGATTTTCTACTTTCTAGCTATTTAAAAATAGTATTTATTAAATTTTCCAATGTTTAAAAAACAGTACAAAAGCACATTAACACAACAAGAAACAAAAACTGTTAGAAGTAATACACTTTTGCTGTATTTTTTTTTCTTTTTTGTTTTTATTTCTTGTTGTTTTCTAGCTATTTTAAATCACACAGCGCAGCTGATCGTTGGAAATACCGGTTTAGAGGAACCAGTAGCTTTTTTTTAATTACTGGTTTGCCCAAACCAGTAGTTTTTATCACTACCGGTTCACCCAGACCAGTGCGAACTGGTAGGATTTCAGCAATGCATTAAAGGATTACTTGTTGAGTACGGCTTGTCAGCCAGTTACAAATCCATCTGGTGGGGATGCTGTCTATCCCACATTTTTCTAGTTTACCAAGAAATAGGTTGTGGTCTACTTTGTAGTTTGCCTTGCTGAAATCTAAGTATACTATTATGGGGATGGAGGTCTGTATCAGAGTGGCCCCAGCTTCTCCCTAGGAAAGAACGATCCTTGACTCCATAGGTTTTAGAGAAAAGGTACTTTTACTAGAGATGCTGAGTGCAGCATGGCTGAGGCAAACTCTGAAGAAAACCCATGCAAAAAATTGAAAGCAATCCCCAATTAACCCCCCCTGGGAGAGCAGTCCAATCAGGTCTTGTTCCGATGTTTTGGGAACTCAGTGCTTCAGGCACCAGTGTAAATTCCTTTCCCAGGACTGATGTCCTTGAAGCTCACCAGGTGACTCGGTTTGGCACCTTTGTTTCCTGTTAGTGTCCACACTCCCCAATTTCCCATAGCATTCTTTCACACCTACAGCATGCTTTCCTTCCCAGATGGCCCCTCCCCCTTCGTTATGGAAGTAGCTAGCGAGGTTCAAAGAAAACTAAGATGAGCAGCTGACAGTCTGCTAACTCAGAGACATCCAGGGCTAATACTCCATGAGTTATTAAGATTTTTTGTTGCTAGAATCACTATTACAGCAGCGGCTAAATCAACTGTAAGCTGAATAATTTGGGTTCCCTATTCCATAGTATCCTTCACACACAGACTGCAAAAGATATCGTACAGGAGGGGACATGTCTGGTCTAAACTTTGGTTTTCTGGCAGTGGGCCAGGGGTGGATTTTATTTACCTTTACTACCGGTTCTCTTCCTGCATGCGCATGCACGTGATTTGCACGAGTGCGCTCGTATCGCTCACACGTGCCTAAAGCGCACTACCGCACATGCGCAATAATTTTTTTTTACAAAAAAATGCAAAATAAGCGCTCTGTGCATTTGCATAGCGCTGTTTTCGGGGTTTTTAACAGAGAAACGTAAGTTCGGGCACCCAGGTGGGCCCGGGCCCAGGACGTGGAGAACTGGTTCAGTGATGTCACAACGTCACCGCTACCGGATCATGTGAACCGGACCAAACCGGGAGCAACCCACCACTGCAGTGGGCCCTCATTTTAATCCCACCTACTCTTGTTCCTCCCTTTTAGGATCAATCTCCCTGGATTTCCTACAGCAGCATCACCCTCATCTTCCTCTTCATAACTTTCTATGGAAGTGGTCCATGTAAGTACAGTGAAATCAAATATGGGCCTTCCTTCATTGTCTATACACACTTTATTTATTTGTTAGCGTATTTGTAAAATACATGTATTTTTAAAATATTAGTTTTATATATTGATTTTATTCTAATCTAATCTATGCTGCCTAGAGATGCTTTTTTTGTGAAATGGGTGGCTATATAAATTTGACAAATGAATTGTTTAAGTTACACAACTGGTTTCACATCTAAATCAGAAGTAGAATTCATGGTTTCCCAGTGGCTCTAGTCTGGTGCCTGACTCATCACAACCTTTTACTTCTTCAATCAAGTAAAAATGTTTCTCCAACCATTTCTTGGGGAAAAACATCTCATCTGGGGGGGCAGGGAAAGACCAAATGAATCTGAGGGGATAGGTTCTGGCAAGGTCCTCCTGGGGCACTAGAATGATCAAATGCATGGAAGGGGAAACTGAGACTAGGAGGTCCCAACTTCCAAATTGGAGAAGCCATGACACAGAACATAGTATAATAGGGTTGGAAGGGACTTTAGAGCAGTGGTGAAATTCAATTTTTTTTACTACTGGTTCTGTGGGCATGGCTTGGTAGGCATGGTGTGGCTTGGTGGGTGTGGCTTGGTGGGCGTGGCTTGGTGGGTGTGGCAGGGGTTCTATTACTGTGATCAGTAATATTTTTTTTTCAAGTAGTAGCTGTCTCCTAAAAACCAACCAAACTGGAAAATAAAAGCAAATCCACGCAGGTTAGCCAAGGTGCAGCCAAAGGACTGGATATGGCTGTAAAATGCCCAGGTCTGGTATAAAGACTGCTTTCTGGGGCAACTTATAAGTAATAGAGCTATACTTTTCACTCTTATTGTGAACAGCAATTAATTTCTTTTAATTTTTGTATCTGTTGCAGACAGTGTATGTGTGTGTGTGTGTGTATGTGTCTATGTTTGTGCATCTGTGTGTCTCTGTACACGTTTGTGTAAAATAGATATCCTTGTATATACAGTATACACAGGGGTGGGTTCTACTCACCTTCGCTACCGGTTCTCTTCGTGCATGCGCAGCAACTTTAATTTAAGAAAAATCGCCAAAAAAGCACTCTGCGCATGCGCAGAGAGCTAATTTTGGCGATTTTCTTAAAAACAGGTGAGTTGGGGCACGCGGATGCGCTACCTATTCGCGCAAACCGGACCAAACCGGGGGCAACCCACCACTGATCAGATCCTTGGGAAATTCCTCAAGCATCCTCTGAAAATCCATTGGATCTTTTAAGTACTTGGAGCAGACTGATCTAATAAATCCTGACCAGATGGAAGATGGATTGCAAAATCCCATAATGATCAGAGATTGATCATGAATGAAGGTTTTTTTTAAAAAAAATTTATACTTTTTTCTTTAACATAGATAGGTGCTTAGTGAACAATGTATTGTCTGGGTCAATTTACTTTATACATGATAATACTATTAATACTTTTTACGTGTACATAATAATAATCTTTCATCTTCTACTACTTATGTATATATAGTAATAATAATATATTATATAGCAGTATACCTAATAATATTTTCTCAATTTCTAACTTCTACCTCTATTCTCTAGCCACTAATAGAACAAGTCACATATCAAAAGGTATTCTGCATCTAACCATCATCTCTTGTCCTTTTTAATATTTTAATTCTTGTTGATTTTTTGACAAATCTTGCATGCTCCTCTCTTGGGATCTTATATCTCCTTACATCACTCATACTTAATCTAAGTATTTCATCTGCCTCTACTTCTACCTCTCACTTTCCAGTCTCTAAAGTACCCACCAATAATTCTTTCACCATTTCTGGGAGATTTCCCTCTTTATCTTCTTCTGTATTTTGACCTCTTAAATAGTAAATTGCCTTCTCGGTTTCAAGAATTATTACTATCTCTCCCAGATCAGATCATGAATGAAGATTTATCAGTCCATGAAAAGGGTCAAACAAATTCCTCTCACTTTCAGATCATATCATGTCTGCCCCAAGAGAAAAAATGGTCTATGTGGCCTCTCAATAGTCAGATGCATGGTGTCATAGCAACCACAAACTCCTAAGCCACTCGAGACCCATCACACATGGAAGACAGGTTGAAGTTCACCAACATCAGTTTGGTAACTTCCAGCCATCCCAGCAATTAGGTTTAGTAGACTTTGGAGTTGCTGCTGTGCATTCTGGAAAATGATACACAGCTACAACCCTCGCTGCTCCCTTGGGTTTAACCATATAAACAAGGCTTCATGTCTGCTAATCTGAAGAGAAGCATTTCTTGATGCCGTAGAATCTTATTCAGGACAACCCAACCTCCAAGATTGCAGCTAATGCTAACTCTGAAACTGATTGGCAGATCATTAAAATAGCAACTCTCTATTCTTTTCCACATTGGTTTTGGTAGTAGAAGGTCTCTCTCATCCATAATTATATCATGGACAAAGATGGTTGGCAAGCCCTGCATTTGATAGCAGCAGCCAAAACCTCAAGGCTCAAAGGATCTGGTACCCTGGCTCCTGGGATAAAGATTATAGAATAGAATAGAATAGAATAGAATAGAATAGAATAGAATAGAATAGAATAGAATAGAATTCTTTATTGGCCAAGTGCAATCTATAATTAATAATAATTTAATCCCACCTTTCCTATAGGAGGTCAAAGCAAAATGTATAATATCAACATAACAACCTTAAAAAGTAAAATAGCTTGAGAAACTGACACCAAATTACCAAAGATGCTTATAGATGAATGGAGATTTCAAAGTGAGTTTCTCTAAGTGCTCATCCAACACTTAATTACTTTACTATATTAGCTCCAAGCAATCAAAAACCTAGTTTGTGTAAAATTACAAGTCCCAAGAGCATCTCCACTGCTGAAGGTAATGTTGGAAAGGATGAATCTTTTCCCATAGTACAGAACAGTCCTAACTGGTCTACCTCCATCCTTGTGTCAGCCTTTGAAGTATGCCAGATTGGGAACAAGACCCCATAAAAACTGTTGGAATTTTATCTTATTATTGTAGGTTACAGCATAATCTGGAAAGCTTACATTTTTCTACTGTTCTTCCATATACCATGCAAAATCAAGGCAGGGTTATTTCATTCTCTTTCTTTTGCTTACTTATTTTCTTGAGGTAAAATTTTGTTACCATATGTTTTATCAGTTAGTGGTTTTTATCCCTGTCTCCCTTACATTCTGTAAGTGTTTTTTTTTAACTGTAAAACTGTGAGGGTTTAGATCATAAAAGTCTCTACCTCAAATATAGTTTGTCCCTTTGTGAGTAAATTGGCAGTGATTATTGAATTAGGGAGAGTGAGACATATAAGAAATTAGCTCACCCTTTTTTCCATGAAAGAAAATACAGCCCTTAAACCAGTCAAGCATTTGATCTCTTCTCATGAATTCCAAGAGTAGAACAAAAATGGAAAACAATAAGGTGAACAAATTTTTTAACTTTCTCAGTTTCTCTTCTTTACCACTCCCAAAATATTGTGACTGAGCCAGTTGGATTTGATGCCAGACCTCCCAACCATTGAATCTAGTATTTCCTTCCCTTATCCCTTTCCCCCTTCCCAATAAAGCATTTTAGAAGAAAAGAATCATCAGCAATTAATATTTTATGAGATATAAACCTTCATGGCAAATCCTTTTCCCCCAAATACTGATTGCTGTGCTGCCATTTTGTTCTGGGGCGTTGGGCTGATGGCCTCTTTTCCAAAGGGCCCTCCCATATAAACCTTGACCATGCTCTGGGCAAGCAATTTATTTGTTTGTTTGTTTGTTTATATAATTTATTTGCTGCCCATCTGATGGGCAAGTTGTTTAGACAACTCTCAACAGTTCAGGCAATAGTGGTTCCTAACAGAGGATTAATTGCTGGACTTTTCCATATACTGGCTGACGGAACCACAAAATGTTGGAATGGATAAAAAAGCATTACCCATTTCCCAAGTCCTGAAATACTGGGATAAAATTGACAAGAATTCTATCAGTCTCCTTTTCTTGCCCAGATTACAGCAGGAATAGGCAAAACTGTCCGTAGCTTTCTGCAAGGTTGTTAAATCTTTATTTAAAACAGGTGGTGACATTTGGAAAACATTGTTAAATATGAAACATATGACCTCAACATGCTCCCTGGAAGGAACATAATTGCTGATTCTTTAACTAGCATGAATAGTAACTATTAAATAAGTAGTAACTAATAAATAGAAACTGTTTACTATTCATGAATAATAACTATGAAATAAATAGTAAATAGTAAGTAGTAACTATTTACTATTCATGCTAGTAAAGGAAGAAGCAGTTATGTTCCTTCGGAGGAGGGCATGTTTTGAGATCATATATTTCATATTAAAAAAATCTTTCAATACATCCCCACCTGTTTTAAATAGATTTATCGATCTTGCAGAAAGCTAAAGACATTTCTATCCATTCCTGCTGATAAGAAGGGCAAGAAGGAGAAACTGATAGAACTCTTGTCAGTTGGGCCCTTGTAATACTGTCTGGATGGAATATTTAGTTGGCATAATTATCAATGCTATAGAAATGGTTGATTTTTATTGGCTTTATTTCCCTGTTGGATTCAGCCTGAGAAACAAACAGATTAAGGTTGCTGAATGGACGAACCTTTCATTTACATACTTTCCCTCACAAGCTCCAACAGCCTACTAAATATTAATAAGAAACAAACATGACAAACATATGACATCTTTGATGAAGCCTGTTACTAGTTCCAATAATGTCAATTAGCATAAAATGTGATCACTTTTGAAAGGAAATCAATGGGTTTACTTCATAGTAAATATGTCTTTAAAGAACTTCCAAGAACACTTATTCTCTGAGTAATGGGACTGAAATATTTTATTTGATCAAAAGTCAATTTACTTTGCCTATATTGTTTTAAATGACCTATGAAACTGGATTTTCCACTATCATTTCCCATTGTGATTCAAACCTACTAAACTATATCAGTGACATCAGTGCTGAATCTTTATTAAATTTCCCATATAGTAGAGTTAAAGGATCATTTGAGTCTTATAGACTGCTTTTGTACAACTCAAGTTTTTATTATACTGGCAGAGTTAGTAATACCAACAAAATGCATACAATGAATTCATTTTAACTAAAGCAGTGATCTGAACTATACTTGGTTTCAACTGAAAATAATTTTACATGTAAGTTTTAGAAAATAACAGATAGACCTGTAATTCAGTAAAGTTATTCTTAAATCCCATGACTTCAAAAATCACAATCATGCTTCTTTATAAGAAAGTTTAATAATTTTATTTATTTTCTAAAGTGTGTATACTTTATTCTTATGTGTTTATTGTACCACAGAACACATATTTAAGAGTAATTGTTTGCTTTTTCCTTATAAACTATTGCATTCAGATACAATTACAATTCACTTCATAAGCCGCTTCACAATTCACATATTGCACAAAAACGATGGTTTGCAAATGCATGATGTTTAGTGTTACACAATGCAATGAATCACAAATAAACAAAACACATCATAGCTAAGCATGCTACATAAACATAAGCATTATGACTTAACATATAGATAGAAAACTGAGCTCTTTGCCTGTAAATCACAACTTATAGGTCTCAGGACCTACTTTGATTACAAGCATTAAATGTTTCTTGATGCAAGAACATACAAAAATTATAGGGTAAGGCTTAGAAAAGACTAAGCATAGTTTAATTCTCATCCACAAGTCAAACTTCCCTTCCCAAAGATCCAGAATTCACCAAATACTATCTTAACTGAAGTGTGTCAGCCTCCACTATTAGGAGCATTCTGACTAAGAAATAATTTTTTACTTTTGGAAAAGCACAATGTATGAATCATGGATAAGAGAATTAAACATGGCATGCCATGTTCAGCCCCATTTGTAGGAAATCAACTGCACAGGAAGGCTTAAGACTTCTTTTATTTAAATTAATTATAATAACAGAATCTTGCATGACTCCTCCTCTTCCCTTTTATAATCCAGTGAATTAAAGAAGTGTCTGCTTGATCCACTTCTATATATTATCTCACTCTTCTAGATCTAAAAATGTTTTGTCCTTTTGCCTAGATAACAGTTCCTATGAATTTCCATGAAGGCCACCTGTTTTATCTTCCACACCATGAATTATACACGATGAACCAAAGACAACCATAGTTTCCTGGCTGCTATTTCTGGATCACCTTTCCTAATCTGTTTTTGTGCTGGTTTTGTTAGAAAAGAAACAACCATGGCCCAACTTTGTATGGGATGGATAAGACCAAATCTTTCTCACTTATTTTTGTCTCTGTTTTGCCAGCTACAAAAAAAATGGAAGTGAAAATAGAGCTGGAAGCAGTCGAGATGCCATGGCTGGAAACAATCTATTTTATTATGCTTCTGCCCCAACAACTATATCTGAAGGGGCATCTGGAAGTCACACAGCCTGTTCCCAGGTCTGGAAGATACATAGTGCCTTAATTAAGTTAAGTCTTAGGTTGAGTTCATAGTTACATTGTGCTACCTTAAACATAATTAATCTATAGCCATATGAACCAGGTCAGGAAATCATTTATAATTGTAGCTATAATTCTAGACTCTAGAGCAATAGCTGGTAAATAAAAATGCTTTACAATGGGGAAAAGTGGCATATAAATACTCTTTGTAAATAAAATTTACATCTATGAATGTAATACATCCCTATCATTACATTTTCATTGATTTAATATTTGAATAAATATTTTGGGCAAGTCCAAACAGAGAGAACATATGTCCTTAAAGATGTGGAAAAAAAATGACCTGAGGGAGACATCAGTCATACATTATATAAATTAGCATATCTAATTACTCTTCTTTAGGATTATTGCAATATCTTTTAAACATTCTATATATATGAATGAACAAGAAAACAAAGATCTCTATCTTTTTAAATAAAAAGTTTAATTCTACAATTCTGAATAGGTAGAACATTTCTTTCAATTTACAATATAATCATATATAGTTTACACCAGTGTTTCTCAACCTTGGCCACTGGAAGATGTGTGGACTTCAATTCCCAGAATTCCTCAGTCAGCTCTGCTGGCT
>JANHFM010003475.1:84196-95570 GCA_032468115.1 Grayia smithii | reverse complement strand
TCTCACAAAGCTGTATGTGGCATTTTGTGTGTGTAAAGTGTGAAAGTTGGTTTTTGAGCTTTTTGTGGCTGTGTGAGATTCCTACTTGTTACATGGGCCATTTTGGGTCAAGCACAGCTGCTTTTACATTGTGTGTGAGTCAGTTGTGTTGTGTTGTGTTGTGTTGTTTTGTGTTGTGTGTGTGTAAAGTGTGAAAGTTGTTTTTTGAGCTTTTTTGTAAGTCAAAAAAGGGCAAAGAAGTGATGTCAGCTTGGCCACGCCCACCTGGTCACCTGACCACTAAGCCACACCCACCAATTGAGCCACTCCCACAGAACCGATAGCGAAAATTTTTAGATTGCACCCCTGGTCATGTCCCTTCTTCTTGGTTAAATTTGCATCATGGTACATCCCACAAATAACTTTTTTTCTTTTTAATTTTGAGGTTAGAAATTCTAAAAATAACAACAGAATTACTGGGAGTGCGGTAGGAACAGATCCTAATAGTTTATTTTACACTAATAATATTTTATGTTTTATAAATAGAGCAAGAATTTCTATTTCTATTTCTATTCTTATCTCAATGGCATATGAGTTTAGTTCCTGTCTTGTTGCTCTATAAACTAGAAGAAACAGATATAACTGGGTCCCAGTAACAATTTTGAATACTTTAAGGAGTGTGGACTTAGGTTATATTTGGCTTCCTTTGTTTATCTTGGCTTAAGAATGCCCAGAAATCTTTTTTTAACTTGGACATTAGAAGTTCCTCTGTTCTGATGTACATAAGATCTAGATAGATGGACTAGAATTTCTTTAGTATTCAGGGTAAGATAAATGTGATTAAAATGAATAAAGCCCCAAGGTTAATTTACAGGCTTTCCCATATTTATTTTACTATATTATTTTAAATGAATTGACTGGGTGGTAAACAAATTTCTTCAACAAGGACATCCTGCAAGATTTCCATTGTACAAATTAAAACAAACTACCTCTTCAAAATATGGATTTAATTTCCCACACTTTCAGGTTTATCACTGGACATTTATCCAAGCTTTAGCTGCCGTTTGGAATCAGGAATGTAAGAATTCATCTCCTCTTTGGATCCAGCATGAGAATTAACTGACCCCATAGAAAGTATTGAGATCTGTGTATGCTGATTCATTTCAATGGGTGCATTTAATTCTGCAAAGATACAATATATGAGAAAATAATTTTGATTAATTTACTATTTTAAAGCTTACATTAAATCTGATGTATTTTTTGGGTAATACACTAAGCTGGGTCTCATATCACTTTATTACTTTAGATCAACAGCGTAGACAGACAGACAGACAGACAGACAGACAGACAGACAGATATTGTGGGAAAGAAGTAACTTATTCCTTTTAATGAAATCAGTGGTAAAATACAAAATGTAAATATGCCTTAGACGTATGGCAGGACCAAACACTAAAACCAAATGTCAGTGATTGTTCAGTGATTCCCCTTGGTAAAAGATTAAAGAAAATTATACTGACTCAACACTGAAATAAAATAGAATTTGCATGCTGGTGTAATTTGTTCCAGAAGTCCTTGAAAGACTGGCCTTACTGGCAATGATTTAAATACCTCCTACTTTTAGTGACTTTTTGTTGGAATGCTGTCAGCAAAATGTACCTTCAAAGCCATTTTGTCCATAGTAGTTATTATACAGCCAGATTTGCTTGGTGAATAAACATTTCCTTACTTTAACCCATATTTTTCTTTCCTGGAACCTTCTGTACAAAGTTGAACAGAAAAGGAAAGAAAGCAAGGAAAGGTATGTGTGAGAAAAATACTATTTTTTTTCTGAATGTTAAAGAAAACAAAACAGCCTTTCTTTGGATCATATATCATAATATAACCTGCTTCCACATAGCCTCTAATTCAATGGCTGCCTTTACTCCTGGGGTAGCTGGGAGAACTATGAAGCCTCTATGACTCTTAATGTGAAATATTCGGCACAGGAATGTGAATACATACTGAGTTCTTTGTCTGCTTCTGCTATTTAATCCCAGCAATCATCAAGGTGACCAGCATACAGTGACATTTGCTGAGGTCAAATGCAGTAAAGCCCAGTGTGTCACAAAGCAATGGCTCATTTAACTCCACAAGCTGTTGACTGCTGGAGATGGCCCATGAATTACGCACACTTTGACACATAATGCATTATTAATTTATAGAAATCACTTCCAGGAGACAGGATAATGGCACTGGCTTAACTTGGTGTTAAAATGGGATCAGACACTTATAGAGGTCAGATCTACAAAATAGGTTTTGCCCTTAGGATAAAATGGAACCTCCAAATATATCAGTAGTATTTCTTGAAACCCCAGCTGCTGTAAAGGAGGGTTACAACTACAGCAGAAGTGGGGAGTAAGACTCTGATGATAAATATCTGTAATAAGGAAACTGCACTACCCACAACTATTTCAGAAGGGAGAAAGGAAAGAAGGGTACCATGAATCGAGCATGATGACTTTGTGTCATGATAATCATGGAACAGTGACGCAGATCTCTATAATAGTCTCTTTGTACTATATGGAATATGCGAGTGCCCTTTTTAAGCTTATACAGTAAGGGAGTATCACCATGCCCGCAGATGGAATAAAGAGATGAAACAGGTACTTAGGGGACCATTCCACAAACTGCTACTAGAGATCTATTCCATTCATTTTCATACTTTCCATATTAACTATATTAGTTGCAAGAAAGAACCATGTGCTGCTTGGAAGGAGCTCATCCATCTATTTCTATGTCTTTCTTGAAGATAGATCTGATTCATCTTGTCACCAGACCTTGAGTCACTTCATCATGACTTACTACCTACTCTGAAATTGTCTCTTTCTCCCCTCTCTTTCTCTCTGTCAAAAAAGAAATTTCTAAGGCAAATTTTCTTTTACTAGCACGAATAAGAATTGAGAAATTTCCTTGCCTAGCTTTCCATACCTAAGTGAAATTCAGGCTACAAGATGAAATACTTGTCTGATGAGTAGAGAATTCTAGGATCAGAATGGAAGGACTTAATGACCAGTAGTGGTAATAAGTCAGATTCATAATTCCACTGTGTTATCATAAAATGATGCTGGTAGACACAATGTCTGTTCTTCACTTATCCTTTCTAGTAGTTCCTGATTCCTGCTGCTCTTGGTACCTGTCATATTTTCAACAGGGAAGTAAATCATCATGACCCTCTCAAGCTATTCAATCTATATGATAAATAACTTTATCTAGAGTAGTAACAAAAGTATCCGTTGAATTCTGGAGTTTTTGATAGAACAATCACACTTCTGCTGTGCCACTGTGATGTGTTCTCAACCGTTCCTGCACATGGGATGATGCCCACACCAAAAGGGTGGAATTTGCATTATGTCACAGTGCATGTTTCCTCATCTGTCCCACTTCAGATACCCAGAACCAGTAAATCTGTCAGTATGTATAGAGCAATAAGTTTATCCATCCAGGATTATCCAACCAAATTTCTTCTTTGATTGCTATGGTTGTTTACCATTCTGCTTTCACTCTTTGGGACTGACGTACAGCTTTGTGGAATTCCCTATGTGCAAAATGTTGGCATCACATCAATGAGGTAGAAAGTTGGACAGAAGATAACAAACTTACCAACATATCTACATGTCCTTCATTATTAATGCTCCTTTCATCTGGAAATGAACCCAGTGTCTTTTGCTTGCCCCACAAATCTATCTTTCAAAGGGGACACTATTACCTTCAGAATCAGAAGCAGAATGCCTCTCAGTATCAGCTGTCAGGGAATTTAAGAGAAATAACAGGACTGCATCTTTATCCTGCTTCCTATTTTTCCATAGACATATCATGAACAAGAATGGAACAAACTTCTAGACTAGACTAATCTTTGTTTGATTCAGCACAACTCTTCTTTTGTATAAATAGGAGCAATATTATATACAATGGGCAATCTATTCTACAACATTAGAGTATAGAAAGGTTAGCGGCTCAAAATGCTTTAATCATTAGTGAAATTGTTTACCAGCAGCTTCTGCCTCATTCATCCAAGCTATCTGCATTCTATTCAGCTTTCTCGGGACAAAAGCTATGGAGCCTGCCTGTCTAAAGGACATAGCTTATGTGCAGTAAAATGCTATTGTATTCCCTTCAGGTTTCAAAGTTGTGCTGTTGAAGAAGAGAGATTATATTGCTGCCAGCCACTGCATAAACATTTATAAAGAGAATATTTCTTTTTGCATGAACAAAATGACTATTTTTCTTAAAATGCCTTTTGCAAGCTGTAATTCTCTCTGAAAAGAATTTGTACGTGGGGGGAAAATATCCTGTTCTTCCAATCACACTGCATTATGACACTGAAAGAGGGACTGAATCCAGGGAGAGTATTTAACCTTCTTGTCAAACAGGACAGTAAAATGATGGTAAGCACACTAGAGAAAAGGTTTATTTAAGTGAAAAGGGGAGGGGGGAAGAGAAATGAAAAGAATAACTGTCATTTTAAGCTCTCCCAGATCTTTTTCAACACAGAAGAAAGATTGATATCCTAGGATATATCCAAATGGGAAACTAGTTTTAGAAATTACCTGGACCTCCTTTAAAGAATTATAGATATTTTGTGTTAAAAATGCTATAGTTTGGCAAATACACTCTTAGGTTCACAGCCTAAGATGTGTGGACTTCAACTTCCAGAATCCTCAGCCAGCCTTCTGGCTGGGAAATTATGGGAACTGAAGTCCACACATCTTAAAGTTGCTGAGGTTGAGAAACATTGTTCTAGGTACAGTATACTGCATTTTCTTCTAGGAGAAAATATTGCAATTAAAGGAGTCCAAAAAGAACAAGCATTATTTGTCATCTAATTTCCACACCAGGTAAGATTCATACAGATGCATCATCAAAATAAATATTGGGAAGTGCTTGAATTAGGAGCCATGATGGCACATTGGTTAGAATGTAGAATTGTAGGCTAATTCTGCTTACTGCCAGGAATTTGGTCCTGACCAGATCAAGGCTGATTCAGCCGTTTATCCTTCCAAGATTAGTAAAAGGAGGAGCCAGATTGTTGGGGTCAACAGATTGACCTTTGTGGTGCTCAGAGAGTGCTGTAAAGCACTATGTAGTAGTACATAAGTCTAAATGCTATTGCTATTGAGATGTTGGTTCTTTTGAAGTGACTGATTGTCTTCACAATTGGTCTACTTCCATGTCCTGTTTCTCAGTAGTTGCAGCTCTTAGTCACTCTTAAACTTAACTTAAATGAAAACTAAACAGAATTGCAGCTAGTTAGCAATTTGACAGGGAATTATCTAGAAATCCCAAGGTTGTGAGCTAACTGGAGAAGTTGAATAAAATCTCAGAAGGCAAAATACAAACTGCTATCATATCATAGCCAAAAAACCTATATGAATTGATCCATGTAACAGAGAAACAAAATTACCAGGGTCAAGCAGTAGCTCTTTCTTTATAAATTTATTTAGTTATTGACATCATGGATCAAATTAAAATATTCTCCATTAATGTTAATAGGCCAAATAAAAAGTAGTTTAACCAAATAAAA
The DNA here is from genome assembly GCA_032468115.1 of Grayia smithii. NCBI lineage: Eukaryota > Metazoa > Chordata > Lepidosauria > Squamata > Grayiidae > Grayia > Grayia smithii. Next base: position 90,031 of record JANHFM010003475.1, on the reverse strand, counting down.
GTAGTTTTGAAAAAAAAAGGAAAAGAGATGTATTACATGTTCAAGAAACACATATCAAAAAAAGAGCACAATTCAGATCAGATTAAAAGGAAGTAGGGCTTTAGCTATCCCTCTTATCACATCCCCGGTCATCCTTGGAATAAGAATATCTATACAGTGATAACTGTATTATAAAAGAGAAGGTGAATAACAATGTACAGTTTTCTTTGTGATTGAGTACTTTATTAAAAAGAGATTTTAATATGATGTGCGGGAAATTTTTTCTGCATTTTTAAAAAAATCTATCTTTCCATTGGACTGAAAAGTTGCTTTAATTTTATTACTTTTTTCACAAAGGAGAAGAACATTTGGGTCAAATTTGTTTCTAATCTTCTCCCCTTAGGCTATACAGTGATAGAAAGAGAGATCTAAGAAAAAACAATTGCACCGTTGGCCATACTTAAGCTGTGAAATAAGCTCAGAATGAATCGTGTGAGAATTTGAAAACCTTTAGAGAATAAAGAAGAAAACTTTCAGATTTGAGGATCAAATCTGGCATAGTTTTAAGTTCTGAAGTTTGTGCAGCTGGAATCTGTGTACCTACCATTTGTCCTCAATGCTGCAAAATTTAACTACAACTTCCCAAGACAGAACCAACAGTAATCCAGCTTTTTATACACATACTGCGTAGAAGAGCCTATATTTATAAATTACAGCTTCTGACTGCTGAATTTTGCACAAATAATTGTTTGCATTGTTTCTGTTATTATGGTAATTATGCTTCCTTGTAGTCAGCCAGATGTTTAGACTGGATTTGGCATTCTTATCCATTCTTATTGAGTCTTTCCCAGTGATCTGGGATAGAGAGAAATTATTGTTTGATAGTTTTAATAATAGCATCACAAGATGTAAACTGTTCCTAATAAAGTTGCCTTTTGTAGTTAACTGATAGTGATTTTGTTAATGCTGATGGTGTTCAAATGGTGCTCCAGATGTTTTGGAATTACACCCAAGGTACCTATTACTATTGATACTATCTTTGGCTTCTTTTGGCACAGCCATTCTACTTGTATTTGCAAGTCTTTATATGTTGTGTGTATCTCCAGTTCTTTTTCTTCTATACTGCTATCTCCAAGTATTGTTAGGTTTACAATCCAGACCTTTTGTCCTTCTGATTGACAACTGTTACATTTGGGATGTTATGTGGATGGTTTTTTTCTGTTTGAATACTAAATACCCAGAGCGCTTTAGGTTCTTCAATTATTGTTTTGGTGGTCTTACCAGTTCTTCCTTTATTTTTGTTTATTTTTTATTTTTTATTTAATTAATAATTAAATATTATTTAAAATAATTAGTTTTTTAATTTTTTTTGTTATTTCTTACTATATACTGGGAAATATTGTGCATAGTATCACTAAACCATGTTCCAGAGTGACATAAATCATCTTTCATTCCAGCTGTTCCCAATTTTGGATGAGAGAAAGATTGTACTAGCTTGAATATCAATTGCTCTAAATACTGAGATTATGTCACTAGTATTCCAAAATTGAATAGGGGGCTAGGCTTATCCTTGGCCACATTCAATGTCTTCCCAATAGCTATTACTGAAGAGAAATATTGAAATATTTCCTTTGGACAGAGACTGTGTCCAAGTAGGGGAGGAATACTTGAAATGATGGGACATGTTATTTTGTATTGTCCTGTTTATGAGTGGAAGGATTGTTCCATCTACGTTCACCAGAAATTATTATGTCCATTTCTTCCTAAATACGCTGCTCATCATAACTTGTGTTATCGTCGATAATTATTATCAATCATACCAATCTGATTTTACTTCTTTAACTACATCTAAGTACTCTTCTTTAGTTTCTACAGTATGCCTTAGTAACTGTTCTAATTCTTCATATATATTTAAAACATTTTAATCCTAATTAATTGTAATTTTCTTGGGGGCAGGGGTTGCTGGTCATTACCCAATAAAATTGGTTTTATTTATATTGTGTTCCAGATTACCCATGTCAGAGTCTGCCTGGACAAGTCTACACATGTTTTTTTGGCAAGATTTTTGAAGTTGTTTGCCATTGCCCGTTTCTTAGGGCTGTGAGAGTGGGATTGTCCCAAGGTTACCCAGCTGGCCTTGTGCCTAAGACAGCTCTGATACTCATAGTCTCCTGCTTTCTAGCCTTAATCTTAACCATTGCACCTAACTGGCTCTCAGGCTAGTTAAATGCATTGTAAAATCTGATTTTTTAAAAATAAAAATTAAAAAAATTAAAAATATTCACTTTGTCTGACACATATTTTATTAGTTTAATATCCCATATTTCCCTCTTGGGTTTTATTTTACATGATATGAATCACAGTCAGTGGTGGGTTGCTCCCGGTTCGACCCAGTTCGTGCGATCCGGTAGCGGTGACGTTGTGACGTCACCGAACCGGTTCTCTGCGGCTGGGAGCCGGGCCCACGCGCACGTCCGTACTTATGGTTTTCCATAAAAAAACCTCAAAAAAAGCACTCTGCACATGCGCAGAATGCTTGTTTCAAGGTTTTTTACAGAAAAAAGTTAATGCGTATGTGCAGAGTGAGCGTTCAGCGCACGCGCTTTCTTCGCTTGTGTGTGCGCCGATCACATGCTAAGCGCGCGCAGGAAAAGAACCAGTAGTAAAGGTAAGTAGAACCCACCCCTGATCTCAATGGAATAAAGTAATTTGTTTTGAAACTGGAAATACAAATCTCATTAGAGAATTTAAGATTTGCTGTGGTTTTTTTTCATACACTACTGTTTTTTTCCCCCAGAACATTTATACAGTATATTACTGGCATGGCATGAGAAATGCTCAATCTAAGTGCAGGAGTCCTGTGATATATATCAGAATGCAGGAAAAATGGGAGAAAACTTCATAAAGACTTTATGGTACCTTCTGTTATAACAGTTTCTTCCAGTGCAGTCATCTGATGTACCACTCTGTTTATTAATGTATTGTGTTTGTTTTCAAAAATTTTGCTGTGCTCCCTTATCGGTCAATTTACAGATACACACGTTCTCTGCCTCTCTGTGTATGTATATATCTATGTGTATCTACACACACACATGCGCACACACACACACACACTCCAACATTATTTGCCATCAACTCTTATGACCATTTAGATATATTTTCATCATTATGATCTGTCCCTAACCAGATCTTTCAAATCTTTCAATGAAAGTCTTATCACAATTGAGTCAATCTATCAGGTTATCTTCTCATTCTTTTTCCCTCCATCTTTTCCAGCATTCTATAGTAGGTCTTTGCATAATGTCTTCAAAGTAGGATGATTTGAGTCATCTATCAATACACACACACACACACGAACAGACACACAGAGACACAAACACACACCCATTTGTATCACAAATATTTGCATGGATTCTTTTTCTAGGAAATTTTGGAGCATTATATGTTTAACATCTTCGTAAGTGCATCTTTTTTCTTTTTTCTTTCCTCCATGAATTTATCTTTCTATTCATGAGTAAATAATTATTTTCAAACTATTGGACTGAAAACTGGAATATTCAAACATATATACCAGTGATGGCAAACCTTTTTTTCCTCCGGTGGAGGAAACCATGCACATGCTGACATCCATAATGCAATGCCCCCTCTGCAGGCTCCACCCCTGTGCATGCACACACAGCCCCCCATGCTCCCCCCGCCTCCCCCCACGCATGCGCAACTGACCCCTGTTTTGGTGCTAGCAGGCCTCCCTGAAGCCCCCTGGGACTAAAAATGGGGTGCGGGAGTGCTGCACTCCCCCATGCATGCACATGTGACCCCCATCCCACCCTCCACGCATGCATATGGGCATGAGCATGCATCTCCCGGCAGAAAGCCGAAAATCAACTGGCCGGGGGGAGGCGCGCGGGCATGTGTGGTGGAGCTGACCTGGGAGTCAGCTGACGTGCTCACAGAGATGGCTACGCGTGCTACCTGTGACACATGTGCCATAGGTTTGCCATCACGGATATATATTTACACATTCATAAAAACATGTTTGGAAGCAGCCATCAAATCCCACCTGCTTCTCAGTACAAAAATCAAGACAGATGGTGATAAATCTCTGCTTAAACATATTCAATAAAGAACAGTCCTCCACCTCCCTTGATAATTGGTTCCATTTTCAAATTTCATTCTTATTGTTAGGTTATTTTCTTAATATTAAATCTGATTTGTCTTCCTGTAATTTGAATCTGTTCTGTTTTTGCGAAATGTCTTCCATGTCCCTGTTCTATCAACTTTTCCTAAGTGTTAGCATTTCCATCCCCATAATTTCTTGTCAATATTCCACTTTCTGTTTTCTGATCGTTCTCTATGCCCATTTTAGTACTTGGATCACTCTAAATGTTCAGGGGAAGAAACTGGACTGGCCTCCTGGCCATATTAATTGATACTGCATTCAGCATTAGTGGTAAAGTGTCTTAAAGTACCCACTTGTTTACTCTTCTATTCATTTGGCCTTTAGAGTCTATTAATTAAACTTTGAAAATTTATATTATTCTGGAATGAAATTGTCTCTCTCTCTCTGTCCCCTCTCCCTCTCTCCCCTCCCTCTCTCTTTCTCCCTCCCTCCCGCTGTCTCTCTCTCTCTCTCATACACACACACACACACACACACACAACACACATCAAGAGAGAATAATTAATAAGCAGTTGCTTGTATTCTTTGAGACCTAAGGCATGATTTCCAATTATAGAAAGTGGCATCTATGCCTGAAGTTAAATTTGGAGTTCCTTGTTAGCGGGAAAAGATTGCAGTACTAATGCACACAGTATTTCTTTGACCATATCCTTGATTTTAGTAGTAACAAACTCTTTCTATTTTTTTTCTTTTCCAAACCTATATATACAGTACCAAACAAAGGATACTGTTCTAAAGAACACAGTGTCTAGGTAAACTTGTTAATATGTCATAGAAACTATATGTACCACAAGGGAAGCTGCTGAAAATAGTATTATATTTATGTCATAGTCTTCCTTTGTGCTCTTGTACAGGTGAATATATTTTGAAGCAACAAAATGTTATCATTGTACAAGATGTTTCCCCATTTACACTCTACATTATTACCTAGTTGTCACTAGAATTGATTCCCTATTGTGGCATAATATGAAAGCCCACTTGTTACATTCACCAAGATGTGGATGTGCATAGGAAAGGGATCTATCTCCTAACAGCAGACTTCCTTGACCTGATTTGTGTGTAGTTTTGTAATGTATATACTTTTTGTAAATGACTATTTCTCTAGTATACCCATATTTCTAATACACGGCTATTTTCTAATGTGCTTTTTTCTGTAGTTTTTTGTGTCTTCTGTCCTGAATTTATACATTTGAACACATATTGTTTTGATGTGAGAACTTTGTAGGAAAACTGACGATCAGAAACTCTTGTCTATTTATGGTACATCATCCAAATATATGCTAGTATATTCTGATTAATATATATGGAATAAATCTACCAAATTATGGTTATGACAAATCAGATATAATTTCCCATATGTCCTAGACTCAAAGATTGTAAATTTGTGAAATTCTGCCTGTACTTTACTAGCCATCAGTATGTAGAGATTCTCAGTCATACAGGTCATGGTTGACCCAAAGGTGCTTTTTCAGGAGGCAACTGGATTTTCTTGTTTTTTATTTGAAGATGTTTTGCTTCTCATCCAAGAAGCTTCTTCAGTTCTGACAGGATAGTGGGGAATGGAAGGATTTATATTCCTTGCAGTCATTTGTATCCTTTGAATGGTGTGGGAGTAGGAATGGATTTCCAGAGGAAAAATTGCAGACTACAGGAACCAGGAGCACTACTCAGGTGAC
>JANHFM010003475.1:45914-57288 GCA_032468115.1 Grayia smithii | reverse complement strand
GGGAAATATCACCTCTGGCTGGCCCCAGAGTGGGGTGGGAATGGAGATTTTGCAATATCCTTCCTCTGGAATGGGGTAGGAATAGAAATTTCCCCTGGAGGGGGGTAAGAATGAAGATTTTGCAGTATCCTTCACCTGCCACGCCCACCAAGCCACGCCCACAGAACCGGTAGTAACAAAATTTAGATTTCACCCCTGGATTGTTCCTCACATTGACAGGGCTGATAATTGTCATTTGTAGACTATTGTGTAGCTACTATATGCTGAAAGTCTTTCAAAAATGGATGTACTTGTATATGTATGGGTAAATGATTGTATTTTTTTGATAATGTCACTATAATAAAGTTAGATACAAAGCCCTGTATTGGATGCAAAGTGACAACCAATACAGAGACAAAAGTGAAAATAAAAGGAGGAAAAATAAAGAACATTTCTAATATTGCTGCAGGAGGTAATAGCAATAGCATTAGCAATAGCACTTAGACTTATATACCACTTAATAGTGCTTTACAAGCCCTCTCTAAGCAGTTTACAGAGTCAGCATATTGCCCCCAACAATCTGGGTCCTTATTTTACTGACCTCAGAAGGATGGAAGGATGAGTCAACCTTGAGCCCCGTGAGATTTGATCTGCTAAACTGCTGGCAGCCGGTGATCAGTAGAATTAGCCTGCAGTATTGCACTCTAACCACTGTACCACCATGGCTCACCTTCAGGGGTGGGTTCTACTTACCTCTACTATTGGTTCTAAAGGTGCACACGCTTCGCACATGGTCGGAGCGTGCAGAGTGTGCGTCCGGCATGCGTGCGCGCGAAGCATGCATGCCCACCAAACGGGTACTTCCGTGCATGCACAGCTTTTTTTGATGAAAAAACCTCAAAAAAAGTTTCCTGCACATGTGCACAAGCGCACTCTGAATGCTCTGCGCACAGACTGGTAAGTACGGGCGTGGGGGGGGGTGCAGGTCCTGGACGCGTAGAACCGGTTTGGTGACATCACAGCATCACCGCTACCTATTTGCGCGAACCGGACCAAACCGGGAGCAACCCACCACTGCTCACCTTGCTGTCTTGGAAATTAAATATGATTAGCCCTAGTTAGGATTAGGATAGGTGAGCAACTGAAATTATTGTCTATAGAGATTCTCAGTCATGATTGCCCCAAAAGTGCTTTTTCAAAAGGCAACTGGACTTTTCTTGTTTTTCCTTGAAGACGTTTTGCTTCTCATCCAAGGAGCTTCTTCAGTTTTGGATGAGAAATAAAATGTTTTCAAGAAAAACAAGAAAGTCCAGTTGCCTTTTGAAAAAACAACTTTGGGGCAACTGAGATTATTGGGATTGATTGCTAAACTGAAAAGTTTTTTAAAACTTCAGAAGGGAAGGCTATTCAAAGCCATTCCTAACACTGTTGAATAGATGGATGGATGTATAAATCGTAGTCATCCTTGACTCCCCTTGGTTGACTTTACGCTTAACTGTTACTGATACCACTAATGATGATCTCTGCTTCCAAGGCAAAGTTGATTCTTTTCCTCCCCCTGGGGAATACCTGGTAAATTAGTCTCTTATCCCCTGTCATTTCTCTATTCATCATAATATAAAATGGAATGGGAGTGGGACACCTCAGGTCTTTAGTGAATTTCTACACTGTGTAAAAGTAAAATTACAATGTAGATTTTGAACTGAAAAAAATAGAATATAAGACTTGCATAGTATTTAGAATGCAAATGTGGAGAGGAATATTTTGCATTGTGTTCATTTCAGTAACCATTTACGGAGACGGATTTGTATTGTGTAGCTGCATTTGTTTTGGATCATGTTACTTAGCTGCTGGATGATATTAGTTCAATGCATCAAAGGCCACTCATTAGTAGAATATCTTGTAGTTGGAGATAATGCCCTATTCATTCATCCTCTGGTATGCAAGTATTAAGTTTTATCAGGGCATTATTTTCTGACTTGCCAGAAAGAAAACAACATTAGAAACAGCAGAGACCTTCCTCAGTCAGGAAGGAGATGCCGCTGGACAGAAGCCATTAACCAAAAAGCAGCCTCTACCATTGCCCTGACCCTGTAAAGAGTTTGCTAGATGGATTCCCAAGCAGCAGCAGAGGCGAAAAAGGAAATGCCTTTGCAGTTTAAAATCCATTCTGCTTCATTAATCCAGTTCAGGCTCTATAGATACCCAATCAGTTTTCTGTCGTAGAAAGTGGAAGTGGTGAATAATGAAATAGGTGAGAGGGAGGAAGGAAAATCATTCAAGCCAAACCTCCTCAAGGTTTTGAATTAGCATATTAAAATGGTATTCACAATTACCAGTAGAGCAGAAATAGTCATCACATGTCTAATTTCTTGACGTGTTCATGGAGAACAGAGACAAAAGACGCAGATGCAAGCAACTTATAATGAGCCAGAGCAAACCTTTCTCAATGTAAGGGCCATTTAAATTCCTATTCTGTGTAGCTGCATTTGCCAGCAATATTCCCCTGAAGTAAGATTTTCAAACCGCAATGGAAGTGACTTTGATTGTTTTGTCACATCGCATTTATTAATTGAGCAAAGTAATCAAACACAGGCAATTTCTTGGTAACTTTCTTTACACTAAGTGACAACCCTACTAATTATGCCATTTCCCAGCCTAAAGTGCTTTTGCCTCAGAATTTGTTCAGCATACCATTTTTGTTGTATCTTCAAGTATAGGTGGAATTATTGTTAATGCATGAAGTAATCTATAAAAACATCCTTCTTGGATTATATCCATTTTGAGCATTTTAAAAATGCTATTTGGACTCATCTTTTTTCAAAAATGTATGTTTTACATACTTATGACTTGTATTCTCAACCAATTATGGGAATGCATTTTCAGCACTCTGTAGTAAAGGCAAAGATATAACTACAGCTTCTTTTTGATACATTTCTGTGGGCTAGGTAACACTGCAAACCTTTGAATGAATATCGAGGTCTGTAGGGGATTGCATATATAATTAGCTGAAGATCCTTGTGGATTTCTCTTTGTAAGAAAGAATCACAGTCTTCAAACTTAATTATTTGGGTACTATCTCCCTTCACTGCTATAGAAACAAATAATAATCATCATCAAATAAATGTTTCTTTTCTTCGTGTGAAATGACAGATGATTATTTTTCTTCCATTGTTGTAGATAACACTGGAGCAGATTCAATGAATCCCACTTCAAAATAACAAGCTGAAAACTATAGTTTTAGCTAATTTAGTCATTGTGTCTTTTTCTTTTTAGCTGAATCTAGTGCAAAAATGTTTCACATAATTATCACTCATGTGAAATACTTTTTTCATTCTAAATAGAAGACTCTTAATATATATTGTATGTAGTAAGAATTTTTTATTTATTTTGACTTCCATATTAAATATTAGCTCCTTCCCTCCCTAAAAATGTCTATATTTGTCTTGTCTCAGTAGGCAATCTGAGCAGTTGGCCAAAAAAACTAGGTGACTTTGGCGTACCTTATAAAGTTTTTGTGGGAATAAAATGGGAAGATGGAACACTAGACATGTAGGTTTCTGCTCCATGATGAAAGGTGTGATAGAAACAAAGAAACAAAAAGACCTTTGTCTGCATTTGGATGGAAAATGAGCTGGGAATAACAGAGCAATATTACTGTCCAATAATATTGGCCAATGGCATCTGATGGTAAAATGACATTATTTTCCACTTTTTATTTGAACTTCAATACATGCATTGAACAAAAATGGGCTTCATGTCACTGTGGCCACCATTCTACCTTTTTTTGACATCTACCCACCAGGCCAAAAATGTTGATATTGGTGCTACTATCATGAACACGAGTATCCATAAAATCAGCAGGATTGACCTCAGCTTGAAGGAAACTTTAGTTTTGGATAGCCATGCTGTAGGAATCCCCTGAGCAGATAAATGTTTTTATTTGTAAGGTACATAGATCTCTCACACAATTTTTTAAAAATATATATTTGCAGATGTCACAACAATAAAATGGTCCTATTCCCCCTACCCTTTACTACTTCTCCCTCCACCTTCACCACTGTTGGATGTTGATTCAAGGATTGGGTTAGGTTAATATATATACAAATTGGTATGTGACTTTAAATATTCTGTAAATAGGTGTTCTGTAACTTTAAATATTATAAGAATAATGATTGGCTGTACTGTGCTCAAATAGCTATAAAAAAGAAGCTGGAATCACAGTTAATTCCTTCTGCTTCTGCTTCTGCTTCTGCTACTGATGAATATACTGATGAAGAGAGACTGTTTGTGTTACTGGAAAGAACCATAAGCTAACTATGTTTTGTGTTGAAGACTGTTTTGAAGAGGTGTTATCATTGTTTCGAGAAGATGAGTTTATTTTGCAACTGAGAGTAAAGACTGTTTATTTTTCTACATTCAGTGTTTGAGAGTTTATGTGTGTTTAATCAGCAACATATCTTTTGCTGATAAATATGCTGATAAATTTGCTGTTTGGTCCGTTGCACTGCTCTGCACGACTCTAGAGGGAAATTTTACCCTCAACAACCACCATGTTCACATCTTCCTCCTCTTTCAAGGTTTTAATATGTTCTAACCTTGCAATTTAGGAGGCAACGGATTTCACATCTCTGCAGATGAGAATCAGAAAGGGCAGGGCCTTTTGAAGGATAAGTGTGCAGATCTTGAACAGTTAGCCACCTGTTGCAGAAGGACAGCTGCAAACTAAGTCATCTGACCTAGAGCCTGAGCAGGAAAAGATTCTCAGCCCTTTTATGAGTTGAAAAAAAATCAATGAGCCAGGATAGAGATGTTTGATGAGGTTCCTTGAAAGAAAGATGCAGTTGCCCAGGAAAGTAAGCATAATACTATGAAAGAACATGTTGGAGGTTAGTTTTTTGATAGTAAACAATTTTCTAGAGACCTCACTCCCTTAATATTTCCTATTCCCTGTGGACTGGTACAAATATTTTATTTATTTAATTTTAAATTAATGTAAGTTAAATTTTATGCCACCCATCTCCCTTACAAGGTAACTCTAGGCTTATACTTGGTGGTGATTCTAGGTCTCAGTTTGTCTGCATGGAATCTTTGAGGCAAACTTTGTTTGTTTTCCTAAGCTCTTGGATTTTCTTTGTCAGGAGAGATTTATAGGTAACATAAAGAACCCTGATCTAATTGCTGGCATAGATAGGTAGTGTCTCAGGTGACCTATGGTACTTTAAATCTTATCGGGATGAATCAGCTTATCACAAAATGTGTTGCCTTTATATCTTACCAAAGCCACAAGAGAAGCAATGTAAACTTGGATCAACAAATTATGTATAAGATGTGAAAAATATGATTCACTACTAGAATGTTAATAATCCTCTAATGAATGCAGAATAATGATTCTAAGGCAATTGAGCTCTTGGGGAGAAGAAGAATAAAAATGATTGCTTTCGGCCTTGTACTTCCCTTAAAAGTAAACATTTGAAATTAATACCTTTTATTACATGTCAACATTGTGTTTGTTATTTCTTCACATGCCTTCCTTATACTGATCCATTTGGATAGGAATGTTTCTCTCTTTCTATGCCTGGAATGCTAGAGAAGATTTGGATCACAAGAAATAAGATAAAGTGCAATCTTAGAACAGAAACAAAATGCTTGAATTCCAAACTATTTTTATGAATTGTGTGAAATAAGAGAAAAAATGCAAGATATTTTTTTTAAAAATAGTTACCTGGGTTCGGGAGCTGAATGAATAGTAGAAAACTGAACATAAATCCTAACACAGACACAGCCCTCTAGATGAGTGGCTACTAAGTCTAAGAATTGCTTGTCTTCGTTATGATTAGATTTACCCTGAAGTAATCTGTTCCAATTCTGGGGAATGATAACTGTTATGGAGTCCCATTAATATTACCATTTATATGATGCCCCAAAAGTAAGCACCATTGAAATCAGGCTGTATAGTTTCAAGTATTCAATATATTATCCAATTAACTTTCATATATAACTTAAACATAATTTACTGTACTAGTTTCATTCCTATCTGTCAGTTCAGTGAAATCTTTGACTCAACCCATTTATTCCTATGTCTTACTGCAATCATTATGGTAGTCAATCTGAACTATGTAGGGCTACCACATGTGGCTGGACCATGAGATGGCAGGAAGAAGTATTTTATGGATGTCATTGCACACTCATCAAAATTTTTGAAGATATGATGGAAAGTGTACCTGGTGAAGGAATGGGGAGAAATCCCAGTATTGGTGCCATAATTTCCCACGGACAGAGAGCAGTTAATTCTGGAGGGAAGCCCAAATTAAGAGACTGCATGGTCCTAAGATGGATAGAAGATGGAGGAAGATGTTCAGCAGAGCCACACCCTAGAATCTCTTAGGATAAATCTATTAGTTACAACAGTGTTTCTCAAACTTGGCTACTTGAAGATGTATGGACTTCAACTCCCAGTTGGCTGGGGAATTCTTGGTGTTGAAGTCCACATATATTCAAATTGCCAAGTTCAAGAAACACTGAGTTAGAAGGTTATAGATTTAGTTTGGCAAGATTCTGTTAGATTTAAACAAATAAAGAATTAGACTTGATTGGATTTCACTGTGCTGTCTTTGGGCTTGGGCCTGACAGCTGACCAGATCATGCAGCCATAAATTATTTGTAATTACAATAATAATATATTTTTTCTTAATTCTTCCTTGTCTTCACTTTTTTTTATTATTTTGCAACACATCAATATGAAAATATGGTTTCTCAAACTTGGCAGTGCTGTGACCCCACTAAAATGATAAATGGATTTGTGAGACTCTTTCTCCTCATGTATAAAATTAATGATTTCTTTGGAGACAGAGTTGAGAAATAAATATACCATTTTGAATAAATATACTAGACAACTTAGGGCCACATTGGGCCATCATTTTATTATTGTCCATCATTATTTTCATTATTATTAATGTAGTGGGATTGGGAGTTGGCTTGACTACAACTGACCACCCTTTAGTAGCTGATAGTGAGACTGGTCTACTCATCCTCTAGAGGACCAGTCCATTGAACCTCTGAGAAATGGCCCAACAACACAGCAACATAGACATGACCACAAATGTGCCAAATTTAAATGCCACAGGAGTCATGGGTTCCAGAGTTTGGATGAATTCTGTAAATTAGCCCATTTGAAATATTTTGGTTCAAAAATTGTTGCTGCCCTATGTTGCACTTTGTCCCAGTTCTTCTTCAAAACAATCACAGAACTTTGCAATGTTCTAAAATAACATAGCGTTAAAAGCAACCATTGAAACAATGAAATTAAAAACTACACAGGTTTTAGTGACTACAATTTAGTGACTATAATTTGGCCATTAAGTAAACAGCCGCTAAGTGAAATTATAACCATGCTTATGGACTTACTTCAGCTTTCCTTTGCTTTATGGACCTACACTGTAGAAAGATTGTAAATGTGAGGATTGGTTGCAAATGTACTTTTTCATCACCGCCATAACTGTGAACAATTTCTAACAAGGCAGTTACTAAACAAAGACTATCTGTATAAGCTACATACCCATGCACACATGCACACACACCTACACACACACACACACACACACACACACCTCTATGTGTAAAATATAATGGGAAGGATAAACTTCCTAACTTTTGCAACAAACCTGAAATCTGTGTTATATTTCTGAGGGCTGTTCTCACTTCTATTTCCATATTTATTTTGGATTTTTATAGCACTAACTGTAGACAATTCTGACTTTGCTGCTGGCAGAATGGAAGGAAGTTCTGACAGTGATCCAGCTTTGGGGCGTATGCCATATGAAATTTGCTCACTGCAGAGAACCACTGAGATGACCTTGGAGGAATAAAGTGACAGTTAGCAAAACATGATTTAAGTCCAGGAAAAGAAGATAATGTTAGAAAGAAACTTAATCCGACTTTGCTTAACTCTCTTTGGTGTGAAAGGGAGAGAGGGAGGGAAAATTCTGTCAACCTTCCATGGTTCTGTTACTGTATCTTATACCAATAGGATTCTGGTATTTCTGACTGAGTCCATTTCCTGACCTGTCAGACCTGAAAAGTTGACACACTCCCAAAGCTAATGTCCTGTCTGACTATACTCACTTTCCTCTTAATTTTGCATATAGAAACCAGGAAAAGAAATATCTCTATTGGGAAATTATATGATCCAAAAAATCTAGATGTAAAAAAGATGTGGAAACTCTAGAAAGAGTGCAGAGAAGAGCAACAAAGATGATTAGAGATTGGAGGCTAAAACACATGAAGAATGGTTGCAGGTACTGGGTGTTAGATTCTACATAAAGAGGTGGAGACGGCAGCGCTAGAATCAACTCTTTATTTCGAACAACAGAAGTAACGAAGCAGTGGGTAAAAACATTCTACAACTATTTATATAGGGCGGGAACAGAACAACAACCAATTAACACGGAGATTTGTCCCACCAGAACGAACCACGCCTTACACAATCATTGGCTGGGGTGTAACTTGAGGGGCAGGAGAGCCTGGGCGGGCTTGAGGATCTAACACCCCTCCCTTCATGAACCTCACAAGTGTAATCAGCTAAACAGGCAGGCCGCCGCCGAGTGCGGGAGGACCATTGCAATGTATGCTCCCCCTCTGCACCTGTGGCACTACTAGGCTGCCCAGGGACTGGCTCTTTTAACAACGCCCCCTCCCGTGTCCCGGGGTGAACAGGGTCACTGGGAGGAGGTCCAGGTAGGCTCCCGGGGTCATCCTGATGGGATGATAGCTGCTCTCCACTAAGACGGGTGCTGAAACGCTCCTGTACATCAGCCCCCACACCAAGGTTGTCGTGCTGTTCGGGGGGTAGTCGAGCAGCGTCGGAATGCAGAATTCAGAAATTCAGTAATTCAGAAAATGTAGAGTGTCTGGCACCGTCGCTCCAATCCGGTGAGTGCGTGCTTCGGCGGGGTTTGACTAAGTTGGAATGGTGAGACTCCTGGGTGCTCGTTTGTAGTTCACTGGGACTTTGGCTAAGTCGACCCTCAGGTACCTCGGCGTCCCCTCGGACCTTCCGCCGGCAGAGCTGGTCAACATGTCTCCGCCATGTCCTCCCATCCTGCAACAGTATTACATATGAGTATGGACCCTTGACAGTAAGAATGGACCCAGGCACCCATTTCTGAGGGGACCCAAAATTAAGAGCGAAAACCAAATCCCCGACCTGGAAACCCTTAGTAGGGCAGGGATGCAAGGAGGAACAGTCAACAACATAATCAGGATGGACATGGTCCAAAACAGACCGGAGGCGCCTGCCCATTAATAGTTCAGTGGGGCTGCGAGCCGTTGACTGGCATGGGGTGATGTGCTGAGTAAGCAAGTAATTAGCAACCTTCTCATGCCAATC
This sequence comes from Grayia smithii, assembly GCA_032468115.1. Taxonomy (NCBI): domain Eukaryota; kingdom Metazoa; phylum Chordata; class Lepidosauria; order Squamata; family Grayiidae; genus Grayia; species Grayia smithii. The sequence goes on along the minus strand of JANHFM010003475.1, from coordinate 47,921 downwards.
CCCTGACCCCAACCTGGAGAGTGCCTCCTTAGCGGAGCGCACGGCCCGCTCTGCAAGGCCATTGGTAGCCGGCCTGAAAGGGGTGATCAGGGTCTGTCTAAAACCCAGACCAGCCAGAAAAGACTGAAACGGGGCCGATGTGAACTGAGGGCCATTGTCAGAAACCACAACTTCGGGCACGCCGTGAGTAGCAAACAACTTCCTCAGTTGTCGAATGACCATCTGGGCCGTGGTGGAAGGCATTAACACGATCTCCACCCATTTGGAGAACGCGTCCACCACGACCATAAAGGTCTGACCGTGGAATGGGCCAGCAAAATCAATGTGAATGCGAGACCACGGAGAGCGAGGGGCCTCCCACTCACGGACCGGGGCACTGGGGTTCGTTGGGCGTGACAGCTAACATGGGGTACATGTCTGCACCCACTCTTCTACCCTCTTATCTAAGCCCGGCCACCAAAAATAACCACGGGCGAGCGCCTTCATACGGCAAATGCCCGGGTGCCCAATGTGCAGAGTTTCCAACAAAGGGTCCTGCAATGGTGGGGGAATTACAACGCGGTTACCCCAGAGAACGCACCCTCGCAGCACAGACAGTTTGTGCCTCCGAGACCAATAGGGGGTAAACCTGATTGGAACAGGGGCCGCAGGCCACCCCCTCAATAACCAATCCAAAACTTTGGACAGAAATGGGTCCCTCCTGGTGGCCGCCACGATATCAGCAGCAGTCACAGGTGCAGCGACCAACTCTATCAGCAGGACAGTAGGGCCAGGGGCAGGATCGTCTAAAGGCACAGGGAGGGGGCAACGGCTCAGGCCGTCCACATTGGACACTAATTGGCCCAGCCGGTATTTTAGAGTATACGAGTAGGATGCTAGGAACTCCAACCACCGCGACATACGCAGGGACAGAATCTGTGGAGTGGCCCGGTCACCAGCCATGAGGCCAAGGAGAGGCTTGTGATCAGTGACCAGCGTGAACCGCCTACCATAGAGGTAATCATGGAAACGCTTTACAGACATCACAGCGGCCAAAACCTCTTTGTCGGTCTGACTATAATTCCACTCTGTAGCTGAAAGGGTGCGAGAAAAATATGCCAAAGGGGCTTCAAGACCGTTAGGCAATTGGTGGGCAAGAACAGTGCCAATGCCAAAAGGAGACGCATCAGCCACCAGTACAAGAGGCAGGTCGTCCCTGTACTGCACTAAAACAGCATTGGATGTTAACAGCTGCTTGACAGCAGCAAAAGCAGATGCTTCCCTAGTACCCCAAACCCACGGGGCCTTCTTGTCCAACAACCTGTGTAAGGGCTCGGCCACTGTGGCCTTATGCGGTAAAAAAATAGCATAAAAATTGAGTAACCCTAAAAATGCTTGCAATTCTGCCTTACTCCCCGGTGTCGGGGCATTCTGAATGGCAACCACCTTGGACGGGGTAGGGTGGATCCCAGAGGCATCCACCCTGAAACCCAGGAACTCAACAGAGCTAACCCCAATGTGGCATTTCGATGCCTTAAGCTTCAAGCCCGAGGAATGAAAATGGCTCAGAACTAACCAAAGTCATTGCTTCAGCTCCCCATTATTCATGGCTGAGATAAAAACGTCATCAAAATAAGGCATAACACCGGGTATGCCCTGTAATAACCTCTCCATGAGACCTTGAAAAATGCCCGGAGCAACATTTATGCCAAACTGCAGGCGGTGGCATTTAAAGGCCCCCCTGTGGGTGACTATAGTTTGTGCTAGTGCAGACTCCTCGGTGACCGGCAGCTGCTGATACGCCTGGGCCATGTCCAGCTTTGCGAAAATGTAACCCTGGCCCAGAGTATGCAGCAGCTGTTGGATGACTGGCACGGGGTAGGGGTTAGCCTGCAAAGCCCTGTTTAGTGTCGCTTTATAGTCCGCGCATATGCGCATGGATCTGTCCTGCTTTATTTATTTATTTATTTATTTATTTATTTATTTATTTATTTATTTATTATATTTATATGCCGCCCATCTCCCACA
>JANHFM010003474.1:81069-92468 GCA_032468115.1 Grayia smithii | reverse complement strand
AATCGAACCAACACTAATTGCTGGCATCTGGAACTAAACTGAACAGTTAGTTCAGAGCACTAATTAGGTGAGCCACCTAATTATATTAATTATATTAATATATTAATTTAACAGGGAAAGGAAGGAATTATGGGAAATTCTGGAGAGCTAAACAAGATCAGAAACCCATGGTTTAGCTTCCCCATTCATGTACTGATTTTAGACAAAAGTTTCAACATCAGTGAATGTGTATTTGTGAGTGTAGAAACAGAAAACAAATATACCAGTTGCTACATTTAGTGTACTTAAAATAAATTAAGTGACATTTTGCCCCTTTATAATCAGATGCAATCCCAGATTATAAAAGAAAACTGGGATATGAAGCTTATTATAGCAAATTTTGCATGTTTTTCACTAATAAAGATACTCTCATCTAGCAGCAAATTTATCACTATCTCAACATTTATAAATCAATTTCATTGCAGAAGAAAATGGGGCAATAAGATATAGGTCTACATATTTTTCATTGAATTTGGTTCAGATAAAATAGTCTAGTAATGTACATATATAATTTTATTTGACATTTAGTTAGATGTCAGAATCAGGCAGGAACAACAACCAATGAGTAATAAATAATCAACATTCAAGGTCCTATCTATACAGTACAGGCAAGTCTCCCATAGAAAATACTCAGGGATTTTCTGTCTGCAGTTTAAATAAATCTCCACATGAGGCAGCAGCACACAGATCACCAATTTCTAACAAGCATAAAATCAATATTTTCTACAGAGCTAATTTGATTTGAACTAATTTTGTTTAAGGTTTAGTTATTGATAAATATTTAACCTACACAAATATGAACAAATAGCAAGTCTGTCACAAACATTTATACAGATTTGTATGCATCCAAAAATGAGAAGAATCAAAGAAAAACATTCAGAAGAGTCACAAAGGACTTTCAAAACTTTTTAAGCTTATTGTTTTGTTTAAAAACAACAACAACTTGTCTTGGTGCTAAATATAAAGTATCTTTCCTCCTAGATACTTCTCCATCATCTTTGTGTTTCAGCTAAATGAATACAACGACATTGCTACCTCCTACAAAATAAAGTAATAAAAATATATAATCTTAATTAAACTAACATAGCTGGAGAGGTGTTAGTATTAATCTTGAATGATGTTCAAATCTTTGTAGTACAAGTTTCATTGCACTATTAGCAATAGTGGGTTTATATGAGAACTAGTGGGGAAAAGTCAGAGTAAACTGAGATTTCTGAGGAATGTGATTAAATAACCAAATCTACATCCTCTTCACTTATTTTCCTCTATTCTCCTTCTTCCAACCATCAACAATTTCCATCCCTAATACCCAACTGCCATTGTGTTCAATTGCTGCTAACTGGGCAACCTTCTAAATCTCTAGGTTGCAGCTATATCTTTTTGCTTTCTAAAAATAATTCTGAGGTTCATGCAAGCCTTTGCATCATTAGGGGGAGGAAGTGTTGGCTGGAAACTTGCATTTTGCAGGTAGTCTCTGGTTTGATTTTTTTTTTACTTAAAAAAATCAGGATACAAGAAGCTGGGTGAATGCCAATTAAGCAGTCTGCAGACATGCTTGCTCCCCTGCAACCTTTTTAGGGACCTTTTCATTAAATTCTTATCTTTCAGCTTTTATCCCCTGTGCTTTTTTATTCCAAAGTATGGAGAGGAGACCTACTCTTCATGGACTGGGAAGCTTACCATAGGATTAACTGTATTTTCTGAAATAGTACCCTCTATGGGGCAAGAGTGATTCTGTTGACACTAATAGAAGCTTTTCTCTTTTAAATTATCATTTTCTTTATTTATAAAAAAAATAGATATCTTAAATTAGGAAGGTGGATTGGTAGTTGTGAGGAGGATTTTCAGTAACCAAGTTATGAAATATCTAGCCTATAGAGGGGTAGGTATCTGCACAACACTCTTTCCATTGTTCAGTTGCATGCAATAATACCAGGAATGTGTAACGGAATTTTCACATAAAAACCATAAATTAGGTTGACTTGTAGATTTTTAATTTTTTTGTTATTTTAAATGGGAAATTTCTTGTAGAATTTGAACTGAATCAATCTATAAATACAGAACAGATTATTTTTCAATAAAACATTTGAACCAAATCAATTTTTATTATAAACATTTTATCTTCATAACCAGAAATGTGTTAATTTTGTCAACTGGCATAGAAAATTTTCAATTTATATAAAGTTTTCCCTGTGAAATTATAACTCCCAAATTCTCTTCAGGTTCAACTAGCAGCATATGCATTTGATCTGATCTCAGAAATATTAAAAGGGAAAATCAAAATATAAGTGTATCATCCATTGTTTTGTTCCATATACCTTCGTCAATAAATATAAAGTATCATTTGTCACAGGATTTAATCAGCAAGTCCCATTTCTGTCAAAGACTGAATTTAGGCAATTGCTTACTTCAAGGAATGTTGGCACCACTGCTAATCCTGAAATCAGGTGACCTTTGAAAGCCAATCCCATTCCACTGCTACCATTATGCTTCTGTACCCTGGGTATCAATCAAAAAAGTCACTTCCAATCTATTCCTTTTTGTTCTTTACACTGCCTTGCTTTCCACCCTCCCATTTATTCATTCATACATCTATCCAATTCAGCTAGCATCCAGACTAGAATATCAACAAAAAAGCAAAAAAAATTTTTTTTTAAAGCAATGACACTCAGAAAAGATAATCAAGTTCCTTATTTAATCACTGTTGGGACATTGTGTTACATATGTCTATTTATTCAATTGCAAAAAGTTTTATTTCTATTAAATTATATATAGAATTGCTGCCTGTATTCTGTTTGTTTGGTTTTATTACAAGTCATGCTTATTTTAGTTTTGTTACAAATGATATTTGAGCTTTTAAAGATCTTACATCCTACTAAAATTTTAAATCCAACAGAACACAAAGCATACTTAAGATGTATGACTTTTACTTATATATTACTAAATTCAAATTAAGAATGTACTTTTTCTTTAGATACAATCTACTTGTCTAAGAACAGGTCTATTTTTTCCAATTTGCTTGATCCTTTGTTCTACATCAATATGTAAGAAAATAAGGAAAGCCACTTGGAACTGTGCTTAATTGACAAAAAGTTGCAAATGAAAATTCTTCTATTGTATTCCTGTCCATACTACATAGCACTAGGACATTTTTCTGCAGCTTCAATGGAATTAGAATATTATGCGGCATAATTATCTATACCCCTTATGCAGTGAATCTGCATTTTGGTCAATTATATTAAGAATGGCTAATGTAACCATATAGCATTATTGTAACAGCTGAGTTTTCTGCCTTTACATTTTATAAAAGGCCCAGAAGTTCTGAAAGAATAGTTCCATCACATTTTCATCCATACATCTGAATGGCCATGGTTATACATATTCGAATAATTTTTCCTTTATGAGTTAACATTTGGAGGATAGTAATCCATACAGGGAGTGCTTTTATTGTCATTAAACAATACTGTTTAGTTTTCATATATTGTTTGAACATTTCACATTTTGAAACTAGCAGTTGCAATGATTCTAATGGTAATGAAGATAGTGATGATAAATATTGTAGAAGTGATAGTATATATAGAATTATGTCAATGTTGATACAGTGCTAATTTGTCCTTGTGTTAGATGTCTTTTTTCCAGGAGGCATATTATTTTCCCTGTTTAGAAATAAGATGCAAATATTTAGGTTTACTCTTATCATTTTTCATTGGTCATGATTTTAAATTTTGGAGAAACTTTTTTTTAAAAAAAATCTCTGATACCTCATGCAGTTGTTCAAGGTAATATAGGAATCTCATGTCTTTGCCTTCTACTTAATATTAACCAAAAATCTTAGTTTGACAAATCTTGCAAGTATATCATACCTCATTCTACTTCTACATATTTGTCCACATTTGAAATCTTATGGCCATTTTCCTCACAGAAGTGCAACTTATTTTTAGGCAAAGAAGCATAGATAAAATAACTGGTCTGTAATCATATGAAAACTTAATAGAGGATCATTGAATTCATTAAAACGTATTATTGAGTAATCATTGCAGAGCTTCCTTGCCATACAAAATAAAGTTTAACTTGAGTAAAGATGAATAAAATGCAATTTGATGGTTTTAAAAAATGAAGCCAACTGATTGAATTTTTATTACTTTCCATTAATAAATGGGTGGGTAAGATAGTGGTTGTGGAAAGCAGAAATGTAGAAAATACCTAAAGGTAAAGGTTTTCCTGTCCAGCCGTGTATGACTCTAGGGCACAATGCTCATCTCTGTTACTTGGCTGAGGGAGCCAGCATTAACCATTTAACATTCATAATTATTTAAGTAGTACAACCAATTCAGATTACTGAAAAACATAACACTAGAACATGATGGCAGTATTAAAAACAGTATGCAAAAATTATATTTAAATTCACATCAAAGTTATTTTATGGTTGATAATCTCATTCTAGTAATTACCCTAGATTAATATCCCACAAAATCTACAAGGATCAAATTAATGTTGTGGCAATATTGTCTGAAACTGTATTTTTTTTTTTAAATCAAGAAGACATTCTACAATGAAAACAGAGGTAGAGAAAGTTAAAAGAAAAAAAAAGTAACAATAGAAAGTACAGTCAATTCTTTTCAACTTTCTTGCAGGATATTAATGTTTCATTTCATTTTAAAAACATGAGTAGACAAAAATAAAATAAATGTCTCAGGATATAATCTTGAAATGTAAATGAAATGCAGAGTAATTGACTTTATTCTGAAGGAAATACAAGTTATACAGTTAATGTTTTTCCAACATAAATACTAACATTCACAATTTCTTACATATTTTGGGGAAAAAGAATAGGAATATTCTTGAGATTCTTTTTAATCTTGTTTAGATATGATATTCCTCAAACAACTGCTCAGTTTCGTTTATTTTTCTGCCTCATTTAGACAATTCACACTATAACTATAATTTGGAAATATGTCTGTCAGAACCAACCTTTTAAAACTGCATCTCAAGAAATCTAGGATTTCTTTCTGTTTTCCTTTAATTTCTTTGATTTAAATTCAGGAGTTACATTGCAAGTAATGGGAAAGATAGAATGCTTTACTATTTTGTTGTTGTGTTTTGGGGGGTAGGTTGCCTTAAAGTGTACAGTGTTAACTAGGTGGCATATGGGTGGATGAAACATTACTGATTGTCCACTGCAGCCAGGAAGGCTGAGTTTCCATAGAGATATGAAGGAAAAAGTGCTCCATGCAACCTAATTGGTATGCATCTCCAGATCAGGTTCATTGTGCTTTTGCTAATGACAGGGTTGTCTCAGTAATAAGGATGGTGCACTGGAGAAATTTGCTGCCTTGGTATATTTTTCCCTGACGGAAAACTACTTAGAGACAGTAGTCAGTAAGAAGAGTGACTGGCAGGCTGAAGGGGCGGCTTAGCAGCATATGGGGGAAGGCTGGCGCTGTGTGCCACATGCATATGGCTGCCATTAAACTCCAGCTTTGCGCTTTGTGTATTTCTGGTCCCATGCCAGTAAGCCCACCTGCTGCAAGAATACTTGTAAAGCACAACTCAAAAGTGATTGAAAAGCTACTAGAATAAACTGTAATAACACAGTGCTTCACAGATGGGACATAATTGCAAGCTAAAGTGTACAGCCTCTGCAGTAATGAAAACATGAGCCATTAAATTAAAATCATAAGGGGAAAAAATATAAAAGTCTGGTTATTCTACAACACCCCCCCCCATTTATTGCAAAAACTTCAATTTTCCTGCCCTCATTAATCAAATACCATAAAACTATAGTGTTACTTTGTTCTAATGGAGATTCAGATAATTAAAACAATGAATGTAGATTAGAATGATGTAACTTTCATTAGATACTTATTTGGGTGACCAAAGTTAGTAATAACGTTCAACATGGAAGGCCAACATGCATCTGTCAGTTTTACAGATCCAGGGACTAACATGGCTTTGTATGGGATGAGGGAAGGGGAGAGGGGAGAGTAACTTTTGGGGAAGAAAAATAAAGCCTGCCAGAACATCATCATGAATATGGATTAATGTTTGGCAAGTCAATTTTTCTTCATTAGCACATTTCATACATTTTTAAAATTCTTTCTTTCTTTCTTTCTTTCTTTCTTTCTTTCTTTCTTTCTTTCTTTCTTTCTTTCTTTTGAAAAGAGTTTCTAAACCATGTAAACATATAAAATTACTTGAGAAATATCAATGCCATTTTAATTAGTGGTAGTGGGGTAATAATGAAATCACTAATCTGACATGTAATTAGTTGTATAGGGTGTACAAGTGTTATGTGGGGCTGAATGGAGCTCTGCAGGACTCTAACTCAATGTGACCTCTCAAGGCATTCTCTAGTAGTGAGAAGCTAACAGAGCCAACTTTGTTCAGTTCCTTTCCTGTGGGTGGGCAACTTCAGGAGAAAGGAACATTTGTTTCATAGGAGTCACAGGGGTAAACAAGCTTTAAAAGTGCTTTTAGTCTTCCATTTTTAATTATGCATTTCTGCAGTACTGGTCATAGCAAAATACATGGCATGTATGTTAAACATGCTGAATAATGCCTGCCTATTTAAAAGAAGCAAAGGTGGCAAGAACAAGAGCCAGTGTGGTCCACTGAGTCACATGCTGGACTTTGACCTGGGTTCAAAAATCACTGGTTGGAAGCTCTGTGGGTGGTCTTTGACAAGCATTCTTTCTCAGTCTCAGTTCCCTGTCTGAAAAATGGGAATAACAATACCCCACCTCATAGAATAGACATAGAAGAAGAAAAAAAGAAATCTGGCTTGTAAAAATCAAGAAAATTGTAGCCACGATTATATAAAATATTTATATATGAAAGTATCCTTGAATAACATTTTGATATGTTATTTTAATATAATTTATTGAATTTCAAAAAAGAATAAAAAAATAAGCAAAAAGAAAAAGAAAAGGAAAGAAAAGAAAAGGAAAGAAAAAGCAAGGTAAATGAAAGAAAAATGAAATGAAAAAAATAAAGAAAATAGAAAACGAATGACGTTTTCCTTTGGTACAAACTTCCTTTGGTACAGATATAGATAAAAGAATATCAAACTCTAAAATTAATATTCCACATTATTTCTCTGATGCCCTATATCTCTACTCATCTAATCATCATTAAAATCACAATTTCATTTCTTTCATTTTCATAGCTGATCATCAGAAATTTAAAAGATTTGGAACTTATCCTAATATATATTATTTTACTTTGCTTTCCTTGAGGAAAAATTTTCTTCTGCCCAATTGGAAGCTGATATGAAGAGCCAGTATCATGAGCTACCAGAAATCTTCCCATACAATAAGGATAACTTCATCCCTGTTTACAAACAAATATAAATTATTTCATGAAATATGATTAAAGTGTCATGAATAGGCAGAAATACAAGTCATAAGGATCATGTACGAGGCACTATGCTGTATTTTGTCTGGTAGAAATGCATGACAGCCAAATTAAAGCTAACCAAGTTAGCTTTGACCACAGTATTTACTAGGCTATCATGATCACTAAGAACCTCAGGCATACAAATTATTTCCTGATGATTGCTTTTCACAATTATCAAAGAGTAATTATTATTAAAATTACCTGAGTGATAATTATATTTCACAATCATTCAAGGGATTACTATTATAATTATTAGATAATATAATTCTCAGTTTTCATATTCCCAGAATTCAATGAGATTTATTCCTCACATAAAAGCTTGCATTCTTTGGTTGATATTAAAAAAAATCTAAGTAGGGTACAGACCAACTTAATAGGCTAGTTTTGAATGCAAGACCACCAAACTAGAAATTTTTTAAAAATAAAAACAAAGAATGAAAAGGAAATTACTTCTCTATCACTTTCAAGGAAACTAGAGTGTCATATATACGTAACAAAGGAAACAGGAAACCAGTTTGATTCAAAGAAGTCTTTACTTTTTTTCTTTCAGGACAGTTTCCTTAGCTATTCTATCTTTGATTATCTGACTGAAAGGAACACTGTATAATGACTATGGAACTTAATGAGTAAGGATCTTAATTCGTGGATCTTCATGCAGATCCTCATGGCATTTTATCAGTATTAAAAAGCATCCCTTAGGACTCCTCCCCAAGATGGCTGCTTCACGGTAAGAGCCTTTCTTTTTTCTTATCAATGATATGCTGTTTTCGTTGACAAAATATGCTCTCTGGCAGTGCTGCTCCCTGGATTTTGCATGGGAACACTCATGAATGACATAAAATTATTTTGAAATGGCCATGGACCCAGTTGGGGAGTCTTGAACATTCCAGTTCCCTCCAGAAGCAGTTGAAAAGTCACTAGACGAATCCATCTTTCTGTCATCAGTCTAATTTTCTTAAAAATATCTTGGTTATTAACTTTCACTTTTTGGATTTATGTTTTTACTTTGATTTTTGTTCATAAAAGTTGAATGCTGATTTATTTCAATCCCTTGCTGAACTTTTTTTCTTTATCTTTCCTTTTGATATATATTGTTTTGAATAGCCTTTGTTCTCTCCGTAGGTAAGCACAGCCGTGTTTCTGGATGGTAAAGTGCTTTCATTTGGATTTACAATAATATTGGACTCTCACTACACAATTTCTGTACTTTTTGAATTTACAAAATATTTCTTTATCTCTTTTGAATTTTTTGTTTAACCATGAATTGAAATATCCAGAAAATATCTCTCGTTTTCTTCTGCTTTAATGTTTTTTGCTCCCTGATCAAGTTTCACAGAGTAATAATATATCAGATTACAGGCAAACAACAGTGGCTGAAATCTAAGAAAAGATGGTTGGGCAATATGCAGCTTTTAGCAAAAAGGGTTTTTTAAAAGTTTGATGAGATGATAATGGTCATGGAAAATATGCAGAAATACTGTAGTTTTGAATAAAAAGAAACAAAGGACTTTGATCTGAATGCTGCAGACCAAAGAGATATCCCACAGCTGGAGAACTAACTGAATTGAGCCCATGTGTCTCTTTAAAGTTTAAGCCTGTATATCCTTACAATATTAGAAGTATGATTGAATGGGAAAGTGACAAATTTGTTTTTCCTATGAAGACTGAGTGGATTTTTACACCTAAGAGGAAACTACTTCTACTTAAACTTTATTGGGAAGATAGTGTGGAGGCTGAATCTATTATATTTGATTAGACAACAATTGATAAGAGATGTGGACATTTGATCCAGGGTGAACTATTTTTAACTTATGGGATGATTTGGGATAGGTAAGATGTCATGGCAAACTTTCTATGAGTGAATTACAATAACAGTTTGTTAACAGAGAATTTTGAAACTTTAATCTTGTCTTTTTTATAATAATTCTTCTTGTTAACTATTTTATTATTAATATAATATATAAAATACAGGTTAATTATTTCAAATATATTTATTACTTTAAAAATTTGGGGGTTGTTTTGCAAGGTAATGTAGTATTGTAGTAATGTATTAATAGTATTCAATTAGAGTGGGGATAATACGTGTATATGTGTTGTTTTTTCTTTTCTTTTTGATGCACTTTTTAAAGTGTCTGGATTGTTTTGTGTTTTCTTTTTGGGATTTTTTTGAGTTTTTAACCTTCTTTTGAATAAAATAAAAAGCAGAATGAAAAGTGTCCCTTAGGATTGTACCATCACAAAATATGTCTGAAAACTCATATACTTTCATAGATTTTAAAAAAACCCTATGTAGAGCTGATCTATGTCCATTAGGCTTACCTAGTTTGAGTATAAGCATTTCTTAAGAACAGGAATGCACAACATCATCCTCTACTTGCCCCCTGTCCAACAGAAAAACAACTCTTCCCATCTTTTCTTGCTACCTATTAAAAATTGTATTTCCAGCATTCTGGTACAAGCAATGCTATCCTGTGTGCCTGTACTCTGGTATATGGGTAGTCCTTGACTAATAATTGTAATAGAGCCTGCCCATCACAATTATAACTGTCATAAAGTGTGACCAATTTCATTTTATCACCTTTCATTTGGTGGTCATTAAGCAAACATATAGTTTGCTATGAGCTGGTTCTGCTGACAACTGGAAGTAAACCTTGGTTTTCAGCAAAACTATCATAAAACATGATGAAGGATTAGTATCACTTTATAAAATCTTAGTAAGACAACGCTTGGAATACTGCATCCAGTTTTGGTCACCATATTATAAAAAAGTTGTAGAACCTCTGGAAAGAGTGCAGAAAGAGCAACTTAGATGATTAGGGAGCTGGAAGCTAAAACATATGAAGAATGGTTGCAGGAATTGGGTTTGTCTTCACAAGACTAGACAATCCTTGTTTTCACAAAACAAGGATTAATAGCACTTAGACTTATATAGCACTTACACTTATATACCGCTTCATAGTGCTTTTACAGCCCTCTCTAAGCGGTTTACAGAGTTAGAATATTGCCCCCAACAATCTGGGTCTTCATTTTACCCACCTCAAAAGGATGAAAGGCCTTGAGCCGGTGAGATTCGATCTGCTGAACTGCAGCTAGCACTCAGCTGAAGTAGCCTACAGTATTGCACTCTAACCACTGCGCCAGCTCGGGTGATATGATAGCTGTGTTCCAATATTTGAGGTGCTGCCACAAAGAAGAGGGGGTCAATCTTTTCTCCAAAGTACCTAAAGGCAGGAGAAGAAGCAATAGATGAAAACTTATCAAGGAGAGAAGCAACCTAGAACTAAAGAGAAATTTCCTGACAGTTGGAAAAAATTAACTAATGGAAGGACTTGCCTCCAGAAGTTGTGACTGCTCTAACACTGGAAGTTTTTAAGAAGAGATTGGACAACCATTGTCTGAAATGGTATAAGGTTTCCTGCCTGAGCAGGAGATTGGACTAGAAGACCTCTAAGGTCCCTTCCTACTTTGTTATTCTGTTCTGTTATTTTGCTTAATATGGCCTGGGACTGAACACCTGAAGTGTAGCCACATGATTGCAGGAGAGGGCCCAACTGTCAGAATCCTGGGCATATTCCAATGGACCTTATGTCCAGGCAGGTCCATAAGAAGTTCAAATAGTTGCTAAGTAACTGGTTGTAAGTTGAGGCATACCTGTAGTTCATTGTAGGCCACTTCTTCACTCATGTTAGTTACTATGTACTATGACAGGAATGCACCCTTTCCTCCAGTATATACAAAATTCACTGATGGCAGGGTGAAAGAGTAGAACTATAAAGGAGAATATTTGGAGCTCAAAGTTGAAACAAGGGGTCCTTGGAGCTCTCTGAACTTGCTTGTTTTCTTGTAGACATATTTCATTACCAAAACTAAGTGACATCATCAGTGCTAGTGACCTTCCTTCCTTCCTTCCTTCCTTCCTTCCTTCCTTCCTTCCTTCCTTCCTTCCTTCCTTCCTTCCTTCCTTC
>JANHFM010003474.1:55613-68536 GCA_032468115.1 Grayia smithii | reverse complement strand
GAGGGGGGAAAAGGGGGGGGTTATTGTAACATTTTATAAAACTTTTCAATAAAAAAAAAAGGAATTGAACTTTTAATGAGAAAGCTAGAAGAATTTGGGGCATTAGTTGTATCAAGATTAATACCAAAGCCAAAGAAGTAAACAAAAATATTAAGATAAAATATTACATAAAATTAATAAAATGGATTTTTAAGATTTAGAAGATAAAATATCTGAATATAACTATCACAAATATAAACTCTATGTTAATTCAAAATAACTATATTAAGCACTGAATAAAGTTAAAAAATATATGTCAAGATGGGACCGATTACAATTGTCACTATTGGGGAAATTTGTATGGTGGTGGGAAAACCCAATTAAATATAAAGTTACATCAGGGTTGGGTTCTACTTACTTTTACTAGTGGTTCGCAGCAGGAGTGCGTGTGCTCACTTGCTCTTCTGCGCATGCGCAGGTCACCTCCTGATGATGTTGGGGTGGGTGGGCGGAGCCTTGTGCCAATTTTACTACCAGTTCTAAGAACCGGATAGAACCAGGAGCAACCCATTATTGAGTTACATGCATTCAGATGCAAAGGAAAAGTGGGTCTAACAGATTTGAAATGATATTTTGCTATCTAATGTTTAGTTTGGATAAAGGAATGTGTATTAAGGAATAGAAGGTTATTGGAGTTAACGACATGATTTAAGATTTGGGTAGCTAGAATATTTATTATATGAGAAAGCTAAGGTGAATGTAGATAAAAATCATTATGTCAGGCAATCTGTTCTCGAGTATGGAATAAATACAAAGAAAGAATGTATGATAAAAATGGGCTAAAAAGTAGTTAAAATATATAAATGGAACGAATAGGAAATATATGACTGAAAGGTTTGAAATGTACAAAGCACCTTTGAAGGTGCTTTAAAGGTGCCTTGAATCTTTGCTGGAAATGTGAACATAAAGAAAATTTTATGATATTTGATGGACATGTAAAAAAGTCAAACTTTTTTTTGATACAAATAAGTATATAAATTCAGAAGCTTTAAAAATTAAAGTTTCACTGAAAATAAACTTTGCTTTTGAGACTATTGGACAGGCAACTAGAAAAAATCATGAAACTTTGTTTCTATATATGTTCAAAAGTGGAAAGGTCTATCCACGATAGAGGAATGGCTGGTTAAGTTGATGTAGTTTGCAGAGATGGTTAAATTAACGTTCTTTGATAGAAAAAGATATTATCTACATCTACGATTGAATGAAAATCCCTTATTGACTATTTGCAGAAAAAATGCACTTATGACTTGTGGTTTTAATGGCTGGAAAGTGGGTAACAGAAAAAAGGAGGATTTTTTTTAATGGTAGACTAAGATACAGTTTTATAATCAAACATATATTTGTAGCAGAAGAACCTGGAAGCTTATTGCTGTTTCTTTTTATTCTTTTTTTGTTTTCTTGTTTTTCTTTTTTCTTTCTTTGTTCTATTTTGCATTAGTTTGTGTTAATTTTTATGTTTTTTAAAACTTTTAATATAATTTATTATAACAAATAAAAATTAAATGGAATTTTTCAATTGTTGTTAGTAACATTATAAATAGTCCACACTGATTGCCACAGTTAGCTGAATTATACAATCAAAGCAAGCTGGTTACTGTTCAAGCAAAACACATAAACGTGAACACATTATAAAAAGGCTTAACAACAACCATAGACACAACAGGGTGGAGCCCTATTCCTCAAAGTTAAGCTTGTGGGAGCTAATCTACAAAGAGAGCCCCATGTTCAGCAAGAATATTTGTATAAAAAAAAACCACCCTTCACCATAACACAACTATATTTCAAATCCTAATGTTATCTTTTTAAAGTTGAAACTGAATCCTCATGCTTTTTTGGTCCACAGATTCTCACTGAACATATAGATAGATACATTTATCGATAAGGTGTCAAAGAATGGGATTTAACAGGAAAATAGGTCACATTACAAGGTGGTTGCCTGAACAGAGCTTTGTTGAACGGAGAATAAAGACCACCATATGAAACAGAGGACAATACCTTCTTTGCATCAGGAGGAAGGTCATCATTGGATGAATCCATTTCTGGTTTGGATTCTTCATTCTTCTTTCCTGCATTTTCTTCATCAGTAGAAACAGCTTTTTCAGTTATGCTTCTTCTCAATTCTTCTAATTTTGTCTTCAGTTCCTTCTCTTCTGTGCTACGATCAATGTAGGAATCAATAGCTAGAGGCTAGTGAAATAAAAACAAGTCATTCTCAATCATATATTCTAACTGGCTTATTCTAAGTCTGCATACATATGAGTAAACAGATGTACATCTTTTTAACATGGGATTAAGGAAACCTAAATCTCACCATGTGGTAGGAATTAACTAATCAATTTACCCTCCATGACTGTTTGGATTACTGTTTTAACTACACAAGATATTGAGACATCCATTCCTTTGAACAGCAGAAATGACATAATGAGGTCTAGTAATGTACAATATTTCTCTATCATCTACTTTAAATGAAAGACGCAGAAAATCTTAGTGGGTTAAGCACCTATTACATTTGGAACATCTTGTCTCCATCCTTGGCGATGTGTTCTATTTATACTATAAAAACATCTTACTTTTCCAGTTTAAAAAATGACGTCCATTTTTTTTTTTGAAAGAATTAGTAAAGCCTGTGAGTTCCACTGAGGAATGTTGGCCCTGTGGCTCTTCAGAGGAAGATGAAACTAGACAATTGCCCTGAGGCATCTGCACTAATTACCGTATTTTTCAGACTATAAGACACACTCTTTTGTCTCCCAAAAGGGGATGAAAATGTCTGTGTGTCTTATAGACCAAATATTGCTGAAGCCCTGCCCACCAGCTGGCTGTTTTTTGGCCTCCCATGCCCCGTTTTCAGGCTTTTTTCTGGCCTGTTTTCAGAGCTTTTTTCAGCCTGTTTTTGAGGCTTTTTCTGGCACGTTTTTGAGGCTTTTTTCGGCCTGTTTTTAAGCCTTTTCTCAGCCCATATTCGAGGCTTTTTGGCTGAAAAAAACCTTGAAATGGCCCCCAAAAAGCCTTGAAAACAGGCTGGAAAAAGCCCCCAAAATGGGCCGAAAAAAGCCCTGAAAACAGGCCAAAAAAAAGGCTGGAAAAGGGCCTCTTCTAAATTTAGGTGCGTCTTATAGTCTGAAAAATACGGTAAGTGGGCAAGGTGCTGAAGCACTGCTAGGAATAAAGAGCAGCTTGGCATCTAAGTCTATTAAAGAGCAGTCCAGAATGTCTGATCAGCCCTGCAGTCAGATCAGGCTGATTGAACATAGCTGAGTAAATAGCAACCTGGGCGTATATATAACTCTATTCTTGATTTTACCTTCTCAGAGTGAACTAGGATCTTTTCCTCAAGACAGCTGAGCATACTTTCAATAACAGAGATGCGTTTGTTCAGTTGAAGTATCTAAGAGAGAAGAAAGAAGATAGCAAAGGACAGAGCCCACCACCACAATTTTTCTTAGCAGTTAAAGGAGAAATAAATAAATACATAGCAATACTAGCTCTCATAACCTTGATGGACGAAAGATCACAATTTTACTGAACTGAAAAGAAACATTTTGGAAAATATTGGAACATTATAATAATAATTAACAATAACAGAATGTAACCATTAGATAACTGTCAAGGAGGAAGGCTGTACTGAATATACACATTTAAATGTATTTCCCAGCATTTCCCATTTTGTTTTTTTGTACATGACCTCTGAATTAAGACCTCTTCTTTGCAGGATAGAAATAACATGCTCACTTGTCAAGTAACAAGCCAGCTTTGTACAGTGTCTTGTAGCTTGCTCTACAAACACCAATAAACAACGTTTGATATTTAGCTGACACTACTGGCAACGTCCATTAAGGCTATATTTACACACTTTAATATTAAATAATAATTATTTATAGATCTGTTGTTTTCCAAGGTCTTAGGTCAAGCTAATTTCGCATTATGATCTCAGCTCTTCACACAGATTTATAAAATGGAAGGTTAACAGATTTAATTTTAGAATCAAACGTGAATTAAGAAAGAGGTTTGTCTTTTAGAACTGGGGCTTCTTTTCTTCTTTTCTGGTTTGGAGAACTCAGACAATGATAGCTGGAGAAATGGAATAATTCTGCCGTGGTAAGGGAAACCTGCCCAGAATGACAGGAATGTCATAAAGATTGCCAATAACGGGGGCAGAGCCAGCTGCCGGGCGAGAGGCTGCATTCTACCATCGCTCCGCTTGTGGAGAGCCGAATGCAGCCCATATCCGCGGATTGGAGGACCATTTGGAGTCCCTTGGTCTCTCGGGGGGAGACTGAAGAGAGGGGGAACTTTTGTGAATGGACTGGCAGCGGCGGCTGCCAGTTCCTACCAAACATTTCCCTGATGAAGCCGACCGGTGGAAAATCGATCCAAGATGGCGATCGCGACGGTATGACTCGACAGCTGGACATAGATAGTGAGGACTAAGCAAGACGGAAGACAAGCAGAGCGGAAGATTTACTTCGACGGTGCCTAAGGAGAGCCTCCCTGGAAATCGATCTGAGGGGAGTCTCCCAAATGTTTTGTTACTCTTACAACCACAATGAAATCTCAGATATGGGGTTTTACTTTTGTTTAGTCAGATTGGCTCTTTGCCTTCCTCCTTCAGGCATTTCTGCTGTGTTTCATTTCCCACAGCTCTATGGACAACCAGTTGCAGGATCAGTGCACAGGGACCAACTGCATAGGTGCAATCTGATCCAGGGTCACAGACACTTAACCATTTTTAAGCAAGTAAGGCCTCAGCTGAGCTGCCTGGCAAATTCTCAGACAAAATTCCAATATTGGGTGGTCTACAGTCTCATAAACAAATTGCAGGTAAAGTGGTAGACAAAGATGGATCACAGAGTAAATTATTAACTCTGTACAGTATATCCCATTATTTTTTGTATTTATTTTTAAACGTTTACAAAAAATAATCCACAATACTGAAAAAAGAAAAGCAGAAAAAAAAGGAAACCAACAACAAACCAAAAAAGAGAATGAAAAAAGAAAGAAACAGCAAAAAAGGATTACAAACTATATCAAATATACATCAAATCTTAAAGAATATTTTTAAATTTAACAATTTCTAAATTAAAAAATGAAGATATTGTACTCTTACTGTTGGAAAGGGTCATGAAATCTGTAACAAAAGGATTTTTTATTATTAGATACCGGTAATTTTTTATTATTAGGTAAATTTCCCTTTTCAGTAACAGATAAATTGCTCATCTCTTGAATATACTTTAATACTATAATTTTAATATCAAGTTATTAAACACAGAAGTTTCCAATCTCTCCAAATAATTTCCTTAACATACCCCAACTCCTGATTCAACCATAATTCCTCAAAAATAGTCAGGTTCCAATGTTTTGGGATAGTGTTTAATATATTAAATCTTTAATGTCATTCTATAGATATAGTCAATAAAATAGAAGCAAAATTATATTTTTGAAAATCTTATAAAGTAAAACCATCATCCTCAAAAAATAATCTTATGCATGCAATGCATCCAATAATCTAATGTAATACTGGATGGCTTATTTTCCTATACAAATTTCCGCAATAATTTATTTGACCAAAGAAAATATTTATTTGGGATTAACATTGGACTATTTCTTAAAATATACTTATTTTCTGTGAAAAATATGTTCATTTTAATATCATTCATTTTACCCCACCATCTTACTAGTGTTTTAATCCACATATTGATATCTATAGCAATCTTCTGTGAAAATTTTAATGCATTTATTTCCATGTATTTAAAAATATTTATAGGAATATACAGTCCAAGATACTTATTACAGCCCATAAAGATTTTAAAACCCAGTTCTTTACATAGTTCTGTTGATATGCAGGTAGCCTTATGACAGGTTATTTAATAATTGCTTAAAGGAACAATAGCTCAAAAAGGGTGTTTTATGGTCTGTAAAGCACTTCTGCCTGTCGTAAAACATTGCACTGTCCCTCTGCATGATTGTGATCTGAATGCTTGGCAACCTGTTCGCACTAATGACCAGTTGCCAGGCAGCCTGTGATCATGTGATCGTTATTTGCAATCTTATTTGCCAGCATCCACAGAAAATCAATGGGGAAGCTGGCAGGGAAGGTTGCAAGTTGCTGCCACCTGCTGAAGGATTTTTCCTCCCCTCCATGCACCCAAGGAGTGGGGGATGGAATCCTTTGCCAAGCCGCAGAAAGAAAGCAAGGATCTTAAAGATCCCTGCTTCATTTATCTGGTTCAGTGCACAAGTTCCCCTTTTGCACACAGAGGAGAAACTCCTGCACTGAGTTGGAGAAACAAAGATCTTCATGATACCCACTTCATTTCTCCAGCTTAGAGCATGTGTTCTCTTCCATGTACAGAGAGGAGGGAAACGCATGCAGTGGAATGGATAAATGAAGCAGGGATCACAAATTTACCCGTTTCGTTTCTCCAGCCCAGCGTACAAATTCCCTTCTACACATAGATTCTTCCATCTACTTAATGACCCATGTAGTCACTTAACAAGCACAACTTAGAGAGTGGGGCCTGCAGTCATTGGGTGAAGTGGTTAAGTAGGCATTTTGCTCACTTCACTCACTGACTAAAATTCTGGTCCCAGTTGTGGTCATAAGTCAAGAACTACTTGCATCAAAGCACAAAGGAAGTAGAAAAGATTTACCCCAAATTCTTTCAAAAGAATTTGTACCACCCGTATGAAATTTAACAATGAAAAAGTTGTCTAACACTGCCAAAGTACCATCAGCAGAAATAAAGCAAAAATAATTTATATTCAATGCCAGTATTATCACTAGTAGTCTTGTTCTGCCTAAGAGAAATCATCAACTATCTCTATCTCACTGTTCCCTCTAGTCAAGGATTTGTGAGGTGTTGACGAAACAGTGCCACTCAAGTCACACTATGAACAATATCAAGAACCTATATTATTGTCTTTTATGAAACCCATCAAACAGATAGAAAAAGTTTTAGAAATTCTGCGACAAAATTCTAATTTAATGGGCATATTATGACTGATGCATTCTACTGGTACATGACATAGCACTTAAATCACTGAACATCTCAGTGTTGTGTACCTTGTTATGTATTGTAAGTTTAATTTTGGCATATTAATTTCCACTGCATCTCCTTTCTAATTCTCTTGAAACACTAGTAACATAATTCTGCATGGATCTTTTAACAAACAGCACAGGACTACATGTAGCATATTTATCAGGGAAGTCCAAAATATAAATATATACTCAAAAATAAATCCATACCAGGTTGTGGCCTTAAATGTTAGAATGCTGAAACAGAACTGCAAAAAAAAATGCAAGTAAAATGACATAAGACAAACTTCAGGCAAATTGAGCACCTTAATAAAGGCTGAATATTTAGCTACAAGGAATAACTGCAATGTGCACTGGAAATGTAAGCATATATTTGGATTGTTTATTGCAAACCTTATACACATAATTAGAAGAAAACATGTTTTATAAATTAAAGATATCTCATTCAAAACTCTATGAAGAGTCATTCAGTTACCTCAAGAATATTTCTACTGCTAATACCACAGCTGCAAAATGTAAAGAATACTATGTTTATAACATGTGGAATCTTACAATACATTATTCAATAGATACTAGCAAATGTAGTTTAATGCATATAGGATTCACAGTAGCAGAGTTTTCTGTATGAACTGTAAGAACAACAGTCGTAAAAAATGAAGAAGACCTCCCTCAATTGGATTAGGAGAGTGTTACATTATGATTTTTAAATTGATAAATTCACTCTTAACTAAACTGGTAAACATTTCTTTGCATGTATTTTGTTTCTTTTCTCCCCACCCCCCCAGTGCAATTTCAAAGCCCTCCTATCGTTAACATTATAATATAGTTAGTTGCTACAAATAATCTGCAGTGATTATAGGAAAACTGTCAGTGTCTGTTCAAGGTCTGAAAAGGCTGCAGCAAATAGCTTTTCCCTTTGCCATGGAGACTGGGGTCTGTTTTTACCGTTACTCTGGTAACGGAAGCTTTTCTGGTGCTGGTCCTTTTCAGTTACTTTAACTATTAAACCCTCTGATTGAGACAAAAGCAAGGTGGTGTACAGATATTTCCCTCTAAAGCAAATCTCAGGGTTGATCAAAACTTGCGAAAGGAAAAAAGAGTATAAAGAAGTATATCTTCTAAATGATTCGTTACATTTCTAGGATCACTTGTCATTAAGTCTGTTTAGAAAGGGACTGTACTCTGATAGCTTTGGGGTTTGTTTGTTTTTTAAACCTGACTTGAACAAGAATTGAGATTGTCCTGTGTTGTTCCAAAAAGACATGACCTCTTTTTCAAGAGAAGATTCCTTAGAAAGTAAGTTTTTAAATTTTTTAGCATTTTACATAAGGAGTTTCAGGCAGGCAAAACTTAATAGAAGTACAGGATGGTGTATTAAACTGGGTGGGGCTGACTTCTAAGAATGTATATATATGATTGTGTTATTATTGTTACCCAACATCATAATCTTTTCCATATCACTGAATGGATGTGCTTTGCTTTGTGATGTAGATCATTATAGGTTGAGAATGATTGAGATCTAACTAATTGTCATGGTACTGCTGATGTAACTCTTTGACCCAATTGGATATAGAGGATTATGAACGATACAGAGAGAAAATAGACATAAACTGGTACAGCAATACTAGGTGTCACTCTTATTTGGAATCAGTAGGTATAGTAAGACTCCTGAATTATCTTGTTCTTCAAAATAGCAGTGCTTTTCTCCTCAGGTAAAGGTTTATTATTGCAAGCATTTACCTCCCTTATATTTTTTTTATCCCCTTGGCATGTGCTGTTCTGGAGGGGGGGGGGAGAGAAAAGAGGAATTTTCACAGGAAGAAGCAGAAAACTAAATAGACCACAAATAATATGCTTCACAACTGAACAATCCATTCTCACTTTAACATGGTCAAACTAAGTAATACTTAACACTGTAATACCCATGGTGATAAACTGTGCTGCAAAGTATTCAATTATTTCTCATTTGAACTATTAAATGTGTCACACCAAAATTCTTCAATGTTGTTTTCACCTACGTAGATTACCATTTTTTTAAGGGAGGGGAACGCCAAGTCTTTTGTCCTATTAGAAGGCAGTTGGAAATATAGCAACTAAATTAACACCAGGTGACATTTGTTAACACTGAGGAAAACCATGGGCAGCATTTACACATCTAAAGCATCCTTGTTGAAGAGAGTAATATATTCTTAAGTGACTTCATTTTAATAATATATTGTGTATGAATGTGAATTACTTATTTATGTTAGATGGCTAAGGCTTTGGTTTTACAATGAGTTTCTAGTGAAGTCTCATGCCTATAAACTAATTACAATTTCAGATATTAACTGATTTGAAATGATAAAAATGAGATTAGCAATTAGTAGAAGGATGGAGAGTATGAAGCAAAAGGAGTAGAGAGATTATCCTCTTTTGGTTCTTTTCTTTTTCTGGGTTGACAGCTGGCTAAAAGAGAAGCATCTTCTTGACTTCTTTTATTTTTTTATCTTAAAATGTGGCAAGCATCAGAAATCAGGGTGAAGATCTTAAGCATGATAGCAAACATTATATACCAGTGGCTATTGTGGAAGGTCAGCAAAGGTTCTTTGAAACAGATGGCAAAGTTATCACCAATGATACAATGAATAGTTGTATTCTGACAAAACTATATAAACCTTTAGCTAGAATTAGTGAGAAATACAACAACTTTATGAGGTCTCAAGGAAGAGACATTTGACTGGTCTCTTCTCCAAATGTGAAGTGATCATTAATGATGTTGTAACAAAGGAAGGCAGTGGATTTAGGCATCTGTTCTAACATGACACCAGTTCAGGCACAGAAAAATATTAACTTAAGAACATCATCATCAGGAAAATTTGTAATGTAATGGGAATGGTACATAATTTTTCAAATGCACCTTTTTCTCAGATGCACTTCTCATTAAATCAACAAATCTGTTACCATCAGAGATTCCTGGATTTGTCCCAATTGTAGCTTGACTGATAAACAAGAGGATGTACATGTTGATATACAGTTTGGTGTTTGAAATATTATTATAGTTTGTTGCACAGTTATCCAGATGTTCAGACTGGATTTGGCATTTTTATCTACCTCTCGAGTCCTTGAAACTTGGGATAGGTAGATGTGGATGTTTGATGGTGTTACAGATATAATTGCAGGATGTAATCTGAATAAAGCAACATTTTTGCAATTGCTTGGTGGTGAATTTGTCAATGCCAATGGTATTCAAGTGGTGCTCCAATTGTTTTGGGATTGCATCAAAAGTGCCTATTACTATTAGGACTACCTTTGCTTGCTTTTGCCACTATTGTTTTATTTTTATTTGCAGGTATTTGTATTTTGTTGCCCTCTCAAATTCTTTCTTTTCTATGCTGTTCAGGCACTACCGTGTCCAGTATACAGAGGGTTTTTTTTTCTTTCTTATTGGCAATTGTTAAATCCAGGGTGTTATGTGTGGCAGGTGTCTGTCTGTTTGAATTCTAAAGTCCCAGGACATTTTAGTTTCTTCAATTTCTATTACTTTCTCTATTTTATGGTCCCACCATTTCTTGCTTGAAGGCAAAGGATATATCTTGCAGATCTTCCAGTGCATCATTGTTGCTACTTTGTCATGCTGTTGCTTGCAGTCAGTCTATGCAATCTTCTTGCAGCAGCTAACCAGGTGGTTCACTGTTTATTCAGTTTCTTTGCATTGCCGGCAGTTGCTGCCTGTTGTTTTCTTTTCAGTTCTGTGCATTTCTTTCTTAAGGCTTAGTCTTGTGCAGCCAGAGTTTATTTTTCTTCAACTTTCCTGCTCTTAGTCAGGTCTTGTTATTATCTGTTTTCCCTGCTATTTTTTTTAATGTACTGGCCATGTAATGCTTTGTCTTCCCATGCCTCCATTCTGTTCTTCATTTGGTCTTTCTTGTAGGCCAGGTGAGCTCTCTAATAGTCAGCCTTTCTGGTATACTAACTTTAGTGCATTCTTCTTCACTTTCCTTTAGAAGATATTATTATTATTATTATTATTATTATTATTATTATTAGCCAGCTATCTTTGGCCACCAAATGAGACGAGACAACTCATTGGAAAATACCCTGATGTTGAAAAGGATTGAAGGCAAAAAGAGAAGGGGACAACAGAGGATGAGATATTATATAGTGTCCTTGAAGCAGTGGGCATGGTTTGGGCAGATTCTGAGAGACAGTGGAGGATGGGACAGCCTGGCATGCTATGGTCCATGGGCTATGAAGAGTTAGACATGACTTACTGACTGAACAAGGCAACTTACAACAAAAAAACAAAAAGGAAATAAAAAGGAAGTTTAAACAAAGCAAAAGTAAAGTAATAGAACAGTACCAGCACTAACCTTTGGCACCATATAATATGAATTTAACATTTTTAGAATGTTAATTTAGTCTAAGCTCAGATTATTCTAAATCATCAATAGAATATGCATACCATCTGGTTAGACTCCATTCTGACAAATGAGACTTGCTTTATGCAACAGGTGCACCATTTCATCATAAATCTCTTAGAAATTACAACACTTGGACATTTCAGGTCCAAAGTTCTGATGAGTAAGGTGACAAATTGTCCTCCTTTAGGAAGGAGACTCCTTCTTTTGTAAGTTCTGTCCTCTCTCGAAAAGTGTCCCCCTACATGTCCTCCTTTTCGATATTTGAATACTAATCTGTAAATCTCTGTATTCGATCGATGCTGATCCGATCCATTGCGTGTGATGTGACGTATTTGTATTTGACATGACAATTTGTCAAGACTCGCTACAGTGTGGCGAGACGTGATTATGAGATGCATGCGCTCCACACAGGAGAATTGTTTTGAGTGCACCACGCACAAGTGGCTTTGTTTACTTCTTACCGAAACACAACATGGCACACACGCACGCATTAGACTCACTTCTTTCTCAGTGAATATTCAATCATACACAGATGAGCACAATAAATCACATTTTATTAATTCATTATCTATTTAATAATTTCCAAATATGTATAATTTTATTTACAAGTGTATTTGCTTATGTTATTGTTTCAGTTTCTTTTATTTACGATATTTTTTTCTTCAATTTCTTTGTGTCCTCCTTCTCATTGTAAAAAAGTTGGTCACCTTAATGTTGGTATGTATGTATGTAAATAAATAAATAAATAAATAAATAAATAAATAAATAAATAAATAAAAAAAATTCAGATGAAACCATCAAAGATTTAAAAAATGGTTTGATTTAACAATGGCCTTTCAAATTAGGAAGATACCATAGAGCAAGAGGGTCAAACTCGCATCATCACAGCATTTTCACGTGGCATATCATGAATTTCCCCCCCTTCACTAAACCAGGTGTGGGTGTGGCCAGCACATGACACATCTGGCCCATGGGCCACCCCTGCCATAGAGGAGGAGGCAGAAGTGGAGGCAGAGGCAGAGGCAGAGGCAGAGGCGGAGGCGGAGGCGGAGGAGAAGGAGAAGGAGAAGGAGAAGGAAAAGGAAAAGAGAAGGAGAAGGTGAAGAACAACAACAACAACAGAGTTGGAAGGGATCTTGGAGGTCTTCTAGTTCAACTCCATGCTCAGGCAGGAAACCCTATCCATTTCAGACAAATAGTTGTCCAAAATCAAGTTCAAGTCAAGGTACAAATGACCAAGCTATCTTGGACACATTAGGCAAAAGTCTTCAGTTCTCTGGAGAAGATTCTGATGCTGGGAAAAGTGGAAGGAAAGAGAAGATCCTGACTCTCAATTAATGTTCATGGATGTGTCTTCACAAAGTTCTACTTCTTTATCCCACATAGTGGTTTTCACAGTCCTTGCATTGGAGGTGGTATATTCCCCAAGGTTCCTTTTGAGAGGAGAG
>JANHFM010003474.1:45374-55513 GCA_032468115.1 Grayia smithii | reverse complement strand
ATTTCCAAATATATATAATTTTATTTACAAGTTTATTCGCTTATGTTATTGTTTTTCTTTTATTTACGATATTTTTTTCTTCAATTTATTTGTGTCCTTCTCATTGTAAAAAATTGGTCACCTTATGATGAGGCAACTAAGTCTTTTTTCTATAACATCATGCAGTTTCCATCATGTCCTGATAGCCAAATTCTCTGCTGTATATAGGAAGAAGCATCATCTGATTCCAAAGTCTGCTTAAATTGCTTTGGAATATGGTATTCATATCAGATATGACTGATTGGGGGGCACTCATATTTCTTGATTATGGTGATGGCTGCAATCACAGAGGGTGGGAGCAATTATGTCATGACAACAAGCATTTGCAATAGATCTGCATTTTTTCAGATGTTTTATGTTTTATGTGCATAAAACCAATTGAAACATATATAGACTTTTTTCCCCTTTTCTTTTTCCTGTGAAGAAATAGTGGGAAATCGTGCTTCCATGATTTTACAGTTTGAAGCCAAATTTCAGCAATACAATTGGAACTGTGTTGATAATCTTGGAGTATAAAATATGGTTTGTCAGTTGTAGATTACTAACTCCTGAATTAAACAGGCAAAGTGCAAATATTTGTTCTTGCTTTATCTATTACATGTGATATTGGTATATCAAACATAGGATGGTTTGCAGTAATATTAATGATGCCACATGAAGTATTTTTTAAAAAGCTGCTTACTGTGCCTGTGCTTGTGTGCATTTTGATGCTTTACCTTTGTAAGTTTGTATATATAAATTCAATTTAACTTTATGTGTGTGAATATACTGTATACACAAAGGTGGGAAGATATAGCAACAGAGGAATTGTCAAATAAACTCTGTGATTACAAGACAGGTGCAGCTTAAACAATAAAATGTGAACATGTTTTATAAATCGCTAAAAATGTTCAAAGAATAAAATAGAAATAGACAGTCTTGTACCCTCTAGATACTTCACATTTTTCCTGATCATGTGTTAAGTTGTAAAAGTTACTTGCCTCTAAAATAAAACTTTTTATCTTTATTTTAATATTGCTGATTGTCTCTAATTTTGTTTCCCCTGCACTGTTTTCTCCTACATAGCCTCTTTTTATTTCTCTGTCATTGGCAACTTTGATGTATGTTAAAAAAAATTATCTCCTCATATATTTATCCAATTGATGCTTCTCTAGGACTTTAAAATTTAACTACAAGTCAAAAAATATTTTCATAAAATAACATTAATCTTATCTTTTTCATAAATTGACATAGTTTGCTTAAACTCAAGGGTTAAAAAACTTCAGCTGCAGGGTGGTTTAATCCATCTCTTCACAGTAACAACCTCCCCCAATTACTTGGTTCTTCAATTCTTCATGAACAGCTCCTGAAGGAGTGCTATAGGAACCATTTTCTATCTGAATCACTTTGCAGCCAAGGAAGAAAGGTGTAATCCACACCTAGTTAATAGGCTCCTCATTCTCCAGCCAAGCAGCTATATGACTAGGTAGAGTACTTAGTTAAATTTTTCCTCTAGATGCCTTTGCATGATAGGTGAAGAAAAACTTTTGAGATGTTTAATGTATCTGAATATTAAAATATTCTTTAAAATAGAATGTTTCCTGAGAAAAAAATAGACGCATATGAATTGTATCTTCTCTATATTTTGTTGCATTTCTAAACTCTGCAGTTGATATTTTAAACATGAGGGCATGAATGAGATCACCTTGAAAGCAGCATAAGTACTAGATTTATATTAACACAAAGAGCATTTTCTGCCAGACACACAATAAACATAGAAATATTTTGTCCTACTTTATAATATATTTGAATGCAGTAATGTCCAGTACTATAACCACTATTATTGCTGTATATTTGTTTATTAGGGTTATCCTGTCTGTATTCTTTTTATGAATAAGGTGGCTTACATACCTGATACTCCTTCCTCTTCCTATTTTCCCCACTGTGAGGTGAATGAAAGTGGCCCAAAATCATCCCCCTGGCTTTCATGCCTAAAGCAGAACTAGAACTAGATTAGAACTCTCACTCCATTGGTTTCTATCCTGGCGCCTTAATCACTAGACCAAACTAGCTCTTAGTTATATATTTAGAAATATCAACATGAGAAGGAACACCCCCTTTGCATTGAAAATCTATTTTTATTAATATTATCACGTATGAGATAAATGCAGTTTTTATTTTAAAGAAAAATAGATGAACATTTGCTTAAAAATCAGAATACAAAATTTTACCTATGCTAGGAAGGAAACTGGAAACAATAAGTTAAACATGTACAATTCATTGTATGCTTAAAGTTGACATCAATTTATTTATTTGGTATTTAATTTAATTACCATTTGCCTCACCATGACTATAGCTTTCAATTCTGGTTTATTGGTGTTGTTTACCCTGAAAAGTTCCCCAAAAAAACATGGCAGAACTAAACTTTGGTCACTTTTATACCAGTCTATCAGGTCATATCCCAAAGAATCCTGGGAATTGAGGCTGCTGAGAATTACTGGTACAATTCTCTAAACCCTTTCACCAAACTCATGTTTAGAGAGTACACACTACTCTCTTTGTAAACCTCTGTTGCCATAAGATTTCAACATATTATACACTAGAATTCGTTATTATTATTGCAGCAGGGTATCTCAAAGATTGATAATTTGATATTGCTATTAGAAACAAATTAATCTTCTGACAACCTTATGTGGCAGCTCCCTAAGAGCTTATATCCAAGATCTAAACTCAAATATTATATCTAGCTCAGCACAGGAAACTTAATACTCAGTTTACTTGCATTTCCTTCATGTTTCCTGACAGTGGCAGCTTCCAACCTGCTAAACTTCTACCT
This sequence comes from Grayia smithii, assembly GCA_032468115.1. NCBI lineage: Eukaryota > Metazoa > Chordata > Lepidosauria > Squamata > Grayiidae > Grayia > Grayia smithii. The sequence goes on along the minus strand of JANHFM010003474.1, from coordinate 52,659 downwards.
GTTTTAGGAATGCAGCTCCCGGAAGCATTGTGATAGTGCTCAAATGTTCTTCAAATTTCTCTATACTTTGTAAGAATGGTGAGTTTCTTACTGAAACCATTTCTCCAAAGCAACTTCTAGAACCACACAATGTTACACAGCCCATCCTCATTGTTATATGGGCATGAAGATAGTTGAATGGCTAGCAGATGCTATAAATCACTAATGCTTGAGGCAATAAACTTTTGTCTGAGTCGTTCCCTCTACCTGTGTGGAAATAGAAGTTATGTACCTAAATGTAACACAAAATATTTTATACATTTTATTAATAGTCATTAACACAAAATGTTAATGAAAACATTTTGTGTAAGAAGGCGAAGGACCTTCCCTATTGTGGCCTTCTGCTTTAGAAATGCATTGTCCATCAAAGATTGAATTGAGACTGCTTTTGTTTTAGTACTAGACTAAAGAAGTCATCATTTAGTTTAGTTTAGTTTTATATGTTTATCTTTGGATTGCTTTCATTTCTTAATCATGATATAGGATTATACTCCAGTTTGGTTTTAAAAAGAGGCTTTTAAAATATACATATAGAAATTCCAGCAGATGCCTTGAAAGGCACTGATGTTACTTTGCACATTCTGTCAAAAATACATTGCCTGTCATGTTTCACTTTGTATAAGCTGATTTGCCCAATGTGAGAGATGATATGCTAGTTGTGCCTACACTGTTATCTCTGCAAGCACAGGTTATTCTGCCCCATAAGAATGAAGTCTGCCATGTTTTGTACAGAAAAATAATTCTGATTGTACTCAGGGATACTCTCATATAGACCAAGCCTATTCCTTTGTAGCTTTAAATGAATGGGAGAAAGGATAGGTTTTAATTTCATTCAGCTATGCCATTGACTTAATGGGAAACATTGCCTACTGATTTGGAGCATACTGCCAGGTTGTCCTCTCGCATAATGGAGATGGATCCCCACCCATGTTTCCCTGCTTCTAGTTGAGACGAATGTTTTCCAGTTTGTGCTTACTTAAATATTGTTGTCAGTTTGACGATTGTGCATCCTCTGCATTTGGAATGGTTACTGTGCAGAGCCCCTCACTTGAGTTGCTTCACTGAAGCTCTGTAATCTCTGCTGCAGATATTGATGAGAAACAAGATGGCAAAGTTGACCAGAAAAAAAATGCAATGGTATACCAGGGTATCTATTTAAAAAAACGAAACAAAAGCAAAGTGGAAAGGGAGAATACTTAGGGAAAGAAAAATAACTAATGATAAAAAAAATCTTATTTTTTGTTCCTATATATTTTATGACTCTATCTATAGACATGCACAAGAATATATACTGCATGTCTAATAAGACCCATCACAGAAAAGAAAATAATTGGCAGTTGCTCTTCTGAAGCAGAAAGGTAGGAAAACACAATAGAAGAACTGTCAATGGGAATCCATGGCAAAATTCTGGACTAAATCCCTGGAAGCCACTGCCAAAGAATATCGCTTCAGACAAGTTTTTATTAAGCCAGCATCAGCAGAGGAACAGTTTAAGGGTGCAACGTGGATGGGTTCTTAGTCTTAACAGCATGACCATACCTTGATTTATATCTATTACTGATGCTAGCATGTAGTAAAACTCAGGACAAATAAGCTGATCTGCAACAAAATGTTAAATTTACACTATAACATCTCAACGCACATAGATTCCTAGCATTCCTTTTTAAAAAGTTCTTCTTTCTTGCAAGTCTTCATTCCCCTTCCTTCAATCATCTCTTTTATGTTTTCAGGGTTTTATTTATTTTTTTAAAAAGGATATTCCCCTCTTTTTTAAATAAGTTTTTTCAAGTGAGTTTATATTAATTTACAGTACTTCTACTAACTTTGAAGTGCAATTGAGTTTTACAGTCCCATTGTATGTTATTGAAAACTACCTGCTGATCTTCCATACAAAGTATGTGTGTGAGAGGAAGAGGCTGAAAGAAGAGTTTTCCCTCTGAGAAATTCTTTGCTTGAATTACTTGTTTTTACCAATAAGAAAAGCTATATTCTTTCTGGGAATATTTGCATTTCATTCATTTATTTGCATAAAACAACTTGTCCAATTTTGTATTTCAGGCTGCTAACTATATTTGTTGTAAAGATGTTTAAGCTATTTGCACTCTTCTGTTATAGATGCCAAGTACAAAATAGAGAATCACCACCTATGAAAAAAGCCTTAAATGTCTTCTCAAATGTTTGCATTTCTTTTTATTACTATACCTATATGTTACACAGAGGACAGAAAGTAATTTTATTTTACACAAATCAGCTACTTAAAGCAAATTGAGATATATAGAATTTGCCAATGAAGTGAATGATTTGATGTGAATAAAAGAGGTGGTGTGTTGTAAATCAGTACTGACAGCCAAATGGGAAAAATTGACAGAGTACTGTAATCACTCCCAACATCCACTGAACTTATTGATCCAGAACCTCTATAATCCCCTTCACATAACACAAGCAATTTCATATAATACCTGTAATAACAGCACATTCAAACTCAAGTAGCATCAGAAGCTTTGTATCTAATGGTGAAGCAGGCCTCTGCTGAGTAAATGTAACAACTAGAGCTAAAAAAAAAAACCACCACCACCAATGACGGCAGCTTTTCAGAGGTAACAGCCTATGATAAGAGGTGGTTCAGAAGATAAACAGTGCCTAATGCCAAAGAAAATGAGCTATTAATTGCTTGCTTGCTAAAAATGTTGTAAAGGCCAAAAGCCTTAGGTGCAAAATTGAGAGAATGTAAACTGGATTTGAGGGACTGATAAACTCCTTGCTGTTATCCATATGGCAGCTATCTGATGTTAATTACAACAGAGGCAAGACAGCTGAGGAGTATTTAGTTGCCGGGTCATTACATCCTTCCCAGGTGTCTCTCTCATGAAATGTTCCACCAGTTTTTACAAGCTTCTTCTCTCACTGATGGATTATTCCAGAGTCTTATCAAAGCTTTGCCAGCTCCTCATTAATATATAGAGCAAGCTGCACTGTTCTATATATCATTGTCTTTTTCTTGGGGAGGGCTAATCAGTCAACCATTATCAGTCAGTCAGCAGAAGGTAGGCAATCAGACCTGACAGCAAAGAATCATGGGAGATCAGGGAAGGTTAAATGAGGCTGACAGTTGTGATAATGATGATTATACTATAAATTAAGATATGATGATAAAGAAGAATAAAAGACACAATCTGAAGCAATATTTGGTTTAACATGTCTCTCTCTCCCCCCCCCCCCTCTTCTGTTAAATGGCCATAACATTTATCACGCTGAACAAGAACGGACATTTAACTACCATGATAAAATAGGACGGCATCAGATTGAAAACCCAACAAGTCGTGATTACTGTGTCAGGCACTTTTCCACTGGTTGAAAAACTAGAGATAGAGCATATGTTATAATCATTCATGCATTATTCGGTAAAATGAAAAGAAAATAGATCTATTTTAGCAGCTTCTTTCAGTTTCTCAGATAAAGCAAAAACAAAACAAAAGGAAATACTTAATATAGTCTTCTGTTTCCAAAATCATTTTCATTAATGAAACAATGGTAAGTTGAGCAATCATTCTTCCATGACATCCCTATACTATGTGTGAATATTTACTACAAGCGAGTCAAAGGTAGTATGAAAAGCAGGTAATTTCATGTTGTGTTTTCTCCTCATTATGTGAAAAGAATTTAAATAGTTTATATTTTTATATAAATTGGAATTAAGGGCAAATATGAATGGGAAAAAAAATGCATATAACACAATAAATCCTGGTCTCAATCTTGTCCTAATCCCACAATATGGCCCATTTTAATTATCAAATTTGTATAAAATATTAAAGTAGAAATGTAGACTGGTCTTTGTTTTTCATGCCAACATATTACAGTAGTCAAACAAGACTGTTTTCTGCTGAGAGTAACTATGTAAATAAAGAAACAAAGACGCTTTTCCCCCCTCCCCCCCTTTTTTTGTAAACTGAGACATAATATTGAGTAAGAGATCTGGAACACCTTATCGTTCTAAAATGAGAGGTGTCCTAAATAATATTTTGTGATTAGAATGTGCCATTTATCACCAAAGAAAAATAGAAGTAGGAACAATAAATGAGATTCTCTCTTAGCATCAACTTATGTTATATAAAACAAATTAATAAATCACATGTTCATATATATATGTCTAAGTGATTCTTAAGCTATATTTCTCTGGTTATTAGAAATTTAGATTATGGGGCCTGCCTACGTACCTACAATAGATGGAGAGAAATCTTGGCTGTGATTACAGTTACTTTATTCAATGGTGATAAAATCTGAGCTATTTTGGTGTGTGTATATGTGCGTGTGTGTGTGCGTGTATGCACATGACACCACAAAATTTTAATGACCCCTGAAGTGTTGTTTCAAATGGGAGGACACATTATATGATGCACTTTAAAACAATATTTTTATTATTTGAATAACTCCATTTAGGGAAATGAATATTGGATATATTCCACTCATATAGATACAAAAAGGAAAGTACATAAATTAGTGCACAACTGTGTCAGTAGCAAACTGTGCTTTTACGATTTGCTCTAGTATCATTATAGGACGGAAGAGAAAAGTGAAAAACTATATCAAAGCCTTGAAAACAATGAAATCAAGCCAAATTAGCTTAATATAGCACATTATATTAGTTCTTTTCTGAAATTTTATAAAAACAGTGGATGCATCTTTAGATTGAAATATATGATTATTTTATTTTTAAAAAGCTGATTTTTCCTCCTTAAAAGTAGTTTAGTATAGTTGTCATAAATATATTTATTCAACTGTTTCAGTTCCAATGTATCAATAACCAGACACTAACTGATTTTTACTTGGCATATTTAACAACTTTGAGTAATAGAAAAATGTGTTCGTGTGTATGTGTTCTTTTGGGTGTGTTTTAATATATTTGCTTTTCAAAATGAGAAATGAGATAAAGATATTATTAGAATGAGTTTATTTATTTATTTATTTATTTTTTCAAGCGTATATAAGGTAACAAGTAAAAGTATAAACATAATTAGAATACATGAAAAGAGTAAGAGTAAAAAGGAATATTAGGACAGGGATGGTAGGCACGCTGGTACTCTTGCCAACAAAGACCATGGCTTCAGGCACCAAACTTTCTTTGATACCATTGTATAACAGTCATTCATTTACACTCCAAGACCTAATTCTAGCTAGGAAGCAACTAGTAATTCCTAGGCTAGAGAAAATTCATATATAAATGTATCAGGGCCACCAAAACCAAATAAGCAAAACCTCAATTACCAATAGCTTGAAAGGGTGTGAAAAAAGCCCACAGTTTAATATGTGGAACAGAAACCTATATTAACATTTTTTACTTCTTTCTGTTGTATTGGGCAAATCATATCTGTGTGTATGGGTTTATTGTTGTATCTTGTAAAGAACAGACTCTTGAGTTGTGTCTGAGAGTCTTCAGCCAAGTTTTTTTCTGAATAAGGTAATAAATGTCTGGAGAACTGAGATTTACTGCCTAGCTCTATTATGGGATGTGAGTCGTGACATACAATGTTCTTTCCATTTCTGGTTCTCTTCCATGGACTGGAAAGATGTACGAAAATACTGCAAGGAAGTCATGAGTTTCTTTCCTTCAGTAGATTTTCAAATTAGTTGTAGTAGGTTGTAGCTGTTCTTGGCAGCATCATTGGGCATTTTATGAATTATCATGAACAGAAAATAATCAGTAGATATTGTAAATCTTGGAAGATCTTGACAGCCTGATCCTTATTCCAGGGAAACAACAGATAAACCAGTGGGACTGGTTGGGTCACATTTACTTTAGCTCTTTGTAATAGTGAATCCAAACAGTCATAATTATCTTGTTTTTTCAGCTGTATCCTCTCTCTTGTTCAAGGATTTACTATCAGGCACAGGTAGTTCTTGAGTTACAAACCACTCATTCAGCAACCATTTAAAATTTGGACAGCACTGAACAAAGCTGACGTATGATCAGTCTGCAAAGCTGTGGATGTTACAGTGATGGGTTGCTACTGGTTCGTCCCGGATCGGGCAAACTGGTAGCGGTGGCAGGATGCTCCGACCACCCATCCAGATATCTCTGCACTTGTGAGCCAACCGGTAGCAACCAACGTTGAAACCCATTACTGATCCCAAGGGTCACAAGATTGCCATTTGGGTCTTCCTTATTGGGTTTTCATAAGCAGTGGGAAAACTGGGAGGAGACTGCAAGTTGCTTCAGCTCCTACTGCTTTTTCTCCTGTATGCAGGCCCTTTATATTCTTAAAGTTTTTAAAATGTTTAATTAGTTTTTCTTCTATTTTAGAATGATGTTTTACACACCAGGTAATTTTTCTGACTTTCTTTTTCAAAGACCTTTTTTAACTATAAAACAATTATAAATCCCAAGGTGGTTAGAAAATGAGGTGGTTGAACTTACTGTCTTTAAAGGCTCTGTCATGGCTGGCAGCTTGATGGCTTCCCATATCCCAAAGTTCAGACCTTCAGGATGATTGTTAACCTGCTGACTCCTCATGAGGAGCAGCCATCTGCAACACATGTGGGACATTTCTTTTCCTCGACTTTATCTGGATGAGTTCTGGTGGACTGAGCTTGCTGTCCCTCTGTCAGTCACTACTGTTTTGTCATCTCTGCTCTTTTGGAGATGTTTTGAGTTGTCACCATCTTCCATTATTTGGAAGTCCAAAACTGTTCAAGAATTCAGCACTGCAGAATATCTTCTCCATTTTTGGTTTAGGGTGTAACTCCTTTTCTTCTTTTTACTTACTTAGAGGTGTTTCCTCTGTCAGGTCCTGTTATGTCTGCTTCCTTTTGATTCACTAAGTCTTTGTTTTCTCATATCACCATTCGCTATTCTAATCAACTGTCATTTTCTCCAGGAGCCACTAAAAAGTTGCACTTGCTGTAAATATATGCTAGTTTTAGTCAGAAACAGAAACATCCCACATTGCCAGTTGCAGATATGGAATCTTATTCATTCATCTTCCCATTTATTTTTAAGGTTAGTATCAGTACAAAGCTTTTACTTGTTTTTTTTGTTCCTTTGTCTAGATTACTTAGGTTACACCTAGAGCTGAGGTGGCGCAGTGGCTAGAGTGCAATACTTCAGGCTACTTCAGCTGACTGCTAGCTGCAGTTCAGCAGATCGAATCACCGGCTCAAGGTTGACTCAGCCGTCCATCCTTCCGAGGTGGGTAAAATGAGGACCCAGATTGTTGGGGGCAATATGCTAACTCTGTAAACCGCTTAGAGA
>JANHFM010003473.1:75924-87860 GCA_032468115.1 Grayia smithii | reverse complement strand
GAGTAGAGTAGAGTAGAGTAGAGTAGAGTAGAGTAGAGTAGAGTAGAGTAGAGTAGAGTAGAGTAGAGTAGAGTAGGACAAACATTTTCTCAAATGTGGAATCCTCATTTAGGCAAGTATGATTCTATGAATCATTCCTACATGTGCTTAAAAACACAAATGAATTGTGTATGAAATATTGATTTCTAAATTAGAGGTGATTATTTAATACCATTTTTTTCCACTTTTCAGATTGGCAACGCTTGTTTAGGAAGCCAGAGTAATGTAACAGATCCTAGCATGCAGGTATGAATCTTATACTTTTTATATATTCTGATCACCCAAATTAAATTTCTTCTTTCTCCCTTGTTATATGAATCATCGGCTTTGAAAGAGACACCGTTTTCTCTACAATGTTATTTTTATCCTCTGGGTAGTTTTTGGTTTTTTGTTTTGCTTTGTCTGAAACCTCATTTCTAAGCTACAGCTCTAAATTATCTAAGACAAATGTTGCAGGAAGATGTACAGTATTGATGTAGGAAGAAGACAATGAAGAAAAACTTAAAATTGAGGCCCTCCGATCACAGCTTTTTATTCATTATCTATATTAGTTGATATCAGTATAGTCCAGTATTTTTTACTTTATATTGAAAGAATCTGGTATTTTTTATTTATTGATACTATATCACAGTTTAATTTGGCAACATGTTCCTATTTTAGTTTGTAGCAATCAATACTGGATAAAAATTTAGAAGCCAGGAGTCAGGGCATTCATATCTACATATGAATCACTTTGCTGGAATAACCCACTTATACTAAGGACATTCTACCCAAAGGAGAAGAATGAACAATTTGAACATTATAACCACAGAGACATAGATTTGTGATGGCTCACATGTTGATATGCCTCTTTGTTGTGAAGTTGCAGATATCACAACCATCTAGTTAGGTTTCTGGAGAGTGTTGGGGAGGAAATAGAGATCATTGTTCACAAGGACATCAGTAATATTGTAATCAATCAGTCATGGAAGACAAATGTAGACTACTGAGAAGTCGAGGACTACCAGAATATTTTCATTCTCAAAAATTATATTTATATCCTACACAGATTACAGAGAATGAAATCCAAAATTTCAACATGTGGTTCAATTAATGACACTATACTAAGATATTTAAAGACATTAAAAGACACTGGAAGTTTTTAAGAAGATGTTAGATAACCATTTGAAATGGTGAAATGGTGTAGGGTTTCCTGCCTAAGCAGGGGGTTGGACTAGAAGACCTCCAAGGTCCCTTCCAACTCTGTTATTCTATTTTATGTATTTTACATGCTTTTAAATAGAAAATGGTTGATTTGTCATAGCAGGATATCTCATCTCTATATTCCAATGTTACTGCAATTTTCATCTTCATTTTCTAGAAAAATAAATTTAGCCTGATATTTGTCCCAACCACTTTTCAACACACTAAGAAATTTGGAAGTATTGTTGCATAATCTAATAGATAATAGGGAAAGCCAAATTTTATAGATAAACGTGTTATTTGCAACAAAGTTGTATATTTTTCTTCTCTCTGTAATTTCCTGTTACAAATGTAAGATGGTAGTGATCTCTCTTCCTTGCCTTGTCTATATAGAACTTCTTGATAATATACTATAACAAAACAATTCGGTTCTTCTCTGCTGCACTCCAACAGTCTACCAAGTGATAGGATTATATTAGAAAAAAAGACTAATTTCTAGATTTTCCATCCTAGTCCATATTTTCTCAAGAAGTTAATAAAACATTTCCTGGAAAATCTTCCTAGTGCACAGACATGGTTGTTTAGCTATTGAATGAGAAATATTTGCTATATTGCTTTGTTACTGTGGATTCTACTCTATATGAATGTACAACCCAGCCATACAAGTTCTCATCGTCCTCCATTTTCAGCTGCTCTGTTCTCCACTCACATAACTATCTATACAATGTCTTACCTTTAGTCATATATTTCTTTCCCCAAGCTAATTCGACTTGGGGGTAAAAAGGCAGCAATTCATTATGTTATTTCTGCTATATGAATTATCATGGCTGATCAATAGGCGAGCACGCAAATGTGGAATTATTTTTAGTTAGGAAGCATTGGGCAGCTGATAATTTTCTTCTATTTTTCTTTATGATTTTTTTACACTTCTTCTGCAAAGGAAATATTCTTTATTGGGAATGGCAGTTTTGCAGTACAATGTAATCTATTTATTTGCTTTTCAATGGGCCAAAATTCTCCAAATTGGAGAGTTTCCCTTTGAAGCAGATCAACCTTATTCTTTGTGTTTCCATTCCCTGCAAGTCCCATTGAAACGTTTGAATACTGATTGTGTTTTCTTCATTATACCCACAGAAATCTCACAGTCCTCCATGGATTAAACCAGAAAATAACAAATCAACTGAGAGAAAAGGAAGCAATGCTGAAGAGTCAGCTAAAATCAATGAAAAGACTCTGTAAATGCCATCTTGCTATCTTTAAAATGTTATTCATTTGCTATCGTCTTCATCTTTTTAGTCCAGAGGCATGAAAATGTACCAGGTTTCTAGAGCATGCAATTTTTTCACTATTTTATGGATGTTTGTAAATTAGTCAAGAAATTTCTGAAATAGATTGACTACTAGTATCTTTCAGCAATAATCCAACACAAATGGATGTTTGAAAAAAAAAATGCTTTGTAATACAGTCCAGTTTTTTGAAATATTATTCTGCCCTGATCTGTAACTTGCTTATTATAAATCACTCTGTTTTGTAAAGAAAAGCTATTAAGAAGTTTTATTTTATTAACCAATTCTGTTTTGTAAGTATCTTTATTGTATACTAAGGACAAAGCAGAGGAACAAATGACTCTACACATATACACATATTCAGTCTGACACAGTAGTGTCTGTATTTCAGAACAAAATACTTACCTATTTCAATTTGTTGATCCTCTGGAATTGTTATGTAGTAGAATCATGTGTGCAGAGCAATATTTATTATCCAAACAACTATTGAAAGTTTTGGATATTACATCTAATCAAATAAAATAGATTTTAAAGCAGATTGGTATGGAAAACAGCTCAGAAAAAGATTGGTAGTAATTAAATCTCATTAAAAGTAAATGGGATTTAGGATGATCAGCTCATGTTTTATAAAATTGTACAGAAAGCACAGTTGGTAAAAATGGTTGAAGCAATATATTTAAGAATCATTCTCTTTGAACTGTAGCCTGTGTCTTAGTTATACTCTTCATATGGATTTCATGACTTTTAATTCCTCCTATGTAATTATGTCCAGATATATAAATAACTATTTTCTACATAATAGATAATTAGAATTCTGAGGAAGAAATAGTGCTCATTTAATGCAGACATACTAATTTCTTATTATCAGAAGTTTGCCTTCAAGTAATAATGATCACATGGTTAACATATGAAAATTTGTTTTTAGGAAGTTGTAACTTTTCCCTACATTGTATGAATAACAGCTATTGCTAAAAATAAGGATTATAAACAAATTCCTTACACTAACACAGTTCATCCTATACAACTGGTTTCCAATCTTTAGCAGTGCACTGAAAGGAACTTGTGAAAATTCCTTATTAATTTAATTGGGGAGTGGAATATCCTTGTCCTTTATTAATGGAGACAGAATCCCATAGAAACGTTTTATGTCGTACACTCATAGTCTATAATTCTAGTTTTCATTTTACATGAGATTCCTCTTTGCCATCTGCTTATCCTCATATCCATTCTCTGAAAGAAAGAGCTAAAGAAAGCTAAGCACTGGTGGTGAATTGCTGGGCCCTTTAAGGCCCTGTGACTAGAGATACCAAAGATACCACCTTCAACTCCCATGTCATGAGCATGAAGATTGGGGTGGGTGTGGTGAAAAAAGCTGGCATTGACCTATTGCTGGAGTGATTCATGACAAGGCACTGAAGATGTGTCAGCAATAGCAAAGTCAATGTAGTTTCTAGTAAGCAAAAAGAAGGAAGCAGTATGGTTCCACCTTCAGTTCCATCCCAAAGCACCTAATTCTTTTTAGTAGCGGAACCTCCCCACACATACTGTATACTTACATAGGACTACCCATAATAGTATTTAAGCCATAATGGTGCAATGGTTAGAATGCAGTATTGCAGGCTAACTCTGCTCACAACCAGGAGTTTGTTCCTGATAGGGCTCAAAGTTCAACCCGAGGTGGGTAAAATGAGGATCCAGATTGTTGGAGGCACAATGCCTACATTTGTAAACCACTCAGGAACACAAAGCATAAAGGACTGTGGACCAGGTTAGTCTATATAAAAATATGAAAAGAAAATAATCTGATACCTGACACAGTCTAAAACACTATGGAGCAGCATATGTCTAAGTGCTTTTGCTATTGCTAATTAAACCCGACGGCATTTGGCAAGCAGCATAATCAACTTTATCTAGCTTAGTGATTTCCAAACCATATATTTAACCCTTATAAAGAGAGATAGTAAGTACAAGTATGTTAATTCTAAGCTCTTTTGTCAATATTCTCCTTGGTCTCCAAATATAAATAATGATTTTTTAACCCAACTCTATTAACCATGATAGTTCACAGAATTAAGACCACTGATTTTCCAAAGTTTTAACCTGAAGGGAAGGAAATGAAGGGAGTAGAAGTAGAATTAGCCCATTCTTACCTCCTTTCTTCTATGCAAAAAAGTAAAACTTAAAGAAATAAAAAATAACTCATTATATTTATACTTATCAGTCCCAGGTAAGTATCATATACTTTGTTGCTTAGAAGAGTTGTCATGATGTTGAGTGTAAGTGGCATTCTATGGGATCTACTAGTAAACATGCACAAGATTGCATTGTCAGTGATATTTAACTTGTATCTACTTCTAAGATATTTTAAAGACAAAATCAACATCTCTGCTGCTGTCATATAAGAGCAATGTAAGAATTAGAGTACATAATTATTGTTGATGTACTTTATTGACAGCCAGTTCCACATTTTAGAAGACAATTTAAGTTTTAGCACAACCACTGAGAAGGGTAATGCTAGTTGTATGCAATAAAAATGCAGTTATTGCTATAGCTCACAAATGGGTTATACAGCATAACAAGGAACACACAGCATAGATGAGTGTGGATCAAGTTAGTTTATACAAAAATATGAAAAGAAAATCATCCGGTAGCTGACAATCTCTTTAATCATTAAAAAAAATACATTGTACCCTAATACCATGCTTATCCAGCTTCTGATGCATCTCCTTGGTAGAAAATCCATGGTTATAAGATTATAGAAAAGGAACAAATGTGAGTTGCTTAAGTATTTGCCACAGTTACAGTTACACATTTTGGAGCCTTCTTTCACTAGGTATGAATATGTTTCTTCATGTAATAGGTACCACTGAGAATTTAAATTGCCCAGTTAGTCATTTCAAAAGAGATAACAAACACCATTCCTAAAAATAAACCTTGTGGCAGCGACCACTATTTCACATTCAATAAAGGAGGAGAGGTTTTTGTAAAGGGACACAGTGGTGACCTACACATTCAGTAAAATCAGCCTTTTAGTGTAGAGAGACCTAACTTCTACTAGCTCAAAGATTATATCAGTCTTCTTTATAGGTATAGATTGATATAGATTTTTATAGACTATAGATATTTTATAGCGGCATACTGCGGAAGTGGATGGTGACAGAATTGCTTCTGGGAGAGGGTTTCAGGCATTTTACAGAGTGAATTGATGTCTTGCAAAAAAAAAAAAGTGACAGTGTTTGTATCTGTGTTTGTATTATTTCTGCCATATCTATTCTAGATGGATTTATGGTGGGTCAAAGTAGGAATGCTTGCAGATAATTACATGGCCACACTTCTTGCCCTCTTTATTAGAGTCTGGTATAAAGTGGAGCTAAATTATGGTAGAGCTAAACATTTCTTCCAGTGCATTAGTTTGTTTTGAAGAAAACAGCTATGAAGCTATTTGATTTTCTCAGGTGTATTGTCTGCAGGAAGAATAGAGTAACTATTTTAGTTCCCATGACAACTTTATCACCCATTGAAACGTCTTTGCCAAAAGTTGCCTTAAGGCAGGCAGTTGAAATTCACTTGGCAATGACAGAGGCAATTCTTTCTCAATGGATTTTGATTGTGAGGAATTTTAAATTTATATTTATAATCATTAGCAGCACAGTTTCTTTCTAGCAGGAATGGGGGATTTTAGTGTGAACTTTTGAATCAGTACTCAAGTCCACAATCTATTCCCTTCAGAAAAATATTTTTCCCTAAAATTCAGAAATACAATTCTTCTGTATTAGAAGATATGACTACACAAAGAGAAACAATTTTCTGGATCTGAACCCTTTCAGTCTGGCTTTATGCTTGGGTATAGCGCTGAAATGGCATTGGTCACACTTAATGACCTTTGAGGGCTCAGGGTAGAGGTGATGGAACAATTTTGGCCCTCCTGGACCTCTCAGAGGATTTCAATATGATCAGCCATGGTATTCTTTAGGACCAGCTTCTCAGGCCAGGAGTGGGAGGCACTGCATCATGACACTTCACTTCCTTCCTCTGTGACCAGTTTCATTTGGTATTGGTAGGTGATAAGACATTTAGCTTTATGCCCCTGCAATGTGGAGTACTCCAGGATTTGAATATTTCACCACTTCTTTTTAACATCTACATGAAACTGCTAGGAAGAACATCTGTTGCTATGGGATCCAGTATCACGTTGATGATACCCAATTACCTATCTCCAGCCTTAGCTGGTCTGATGGCAGTGCTGCTGAGTGTCTGTAGGCTGTAAGGGTATGGATTGAGAGGAACCAACTTCAACTGAAGCCTGTCAACATGGATTAGTTCTGGAATTTTGACCCCCAGGTCCAGGTGACATTTCATCTTTAACTCTGAAAGGATGGTACTTCCCCAGACTGGTGTGCAATTTGGTGGGTTTTTTCCCCTCGAGGAGCAAGTGGCAATTGTGACAAGGGGAAATTTGCACTTCATCTAGTGTGCCACTTGCATCCTTTTCTGGACTGGGAAGCCTTGCTCAATAACACTCATGCCTTGATTATCTCTCATTTGGATTACTGTGATGTGCTCTACATGGGGCTGCCCATGAAGACCACCCAGAAAGTTCAACTGGTCCAGAATACAGCAGTGCATACAATGATGGGTGCCCCTAGGTTTATACCTCTATTATGTAGTGACACTGGTTTCCAATTTCTTTACAAATGCAATTGAAGGTATATCGGGTTGCCTCTACCTAAGGACTTCTATCTGTCCTATCATGTTTGAAAGGTTGGGAGTACTTGTAGTCCCTTCCTTTAAACAGGAGTGCTCCTAGTCCCTTCTTTAAAAGGTTATCTGAGGGGCCGTCTATTGTGGGTCACATCTGCCTGACCCATCAGAGCTGGGAGGCAGGGAATGCTGCAGGTCCCATCCCCTAGGGAGATACACCTGGTGGGACCCAGAAGAAGGGCCTTCTCTGTGGTGGCTCCCTTTCTCTGGAACACCATTCCCCAGATATTAGAATGGCCCCCACTCTAATACTCTTCCAGAAGGCTCTGAAGACTTAGTTCTGCCAGTGGACCTGGGGAACCCAGAGCGAGATGGAGCCCATTAAATGTCTCATGGGATCTGCTGTCACCAGGGTGGGAGTTGATTTTATTTTATTATATTAATTTATTTGATTCTTTTTATTAGTTTTATTGTTTTAAATGAGATTTTATATTCTGTAAGCTGTCTTGAGTCGCCATATACATAGGCGGCAATATACATTCAATAAATAAATAAAAAAATAAACATGGCCATCTTATGAGAGCTAGGAAGGGTATTTTTTCCATGCCAGTCCCCGCCCTAAGGAGCAGTCTTCCTCTGTAAATTCCAGAATTCATGCCTCTACCCTCATAGCTTTTCATAAAGCGCTGAAGACCTGAATCCTCTCAAGTGCTGGGATAAGATCATTGCATATTGAAAGCTTGACTTGATGCCAGGTTTTTATTTTTATGGTGTTTGGTTTTAATAGTTTTAATATGTTTTTTACATTATTTTAATTTTTGATTGGGAACCATCTAGGGCTGTGATGTTGAACCTATGGCACGCGTGCCACAGGTGGCACACAGAGCCTTCTCTGCAGCCATGCGAGCTGTCACCCAGCTCAGCTCCACCCCACATGTGTGCGTACCTCCCACCTCCCAGCTGATTTTCGGGTCTCTGCTGCGCATGCGGGTAGTGGGGTGCATGCAGGAGATGCGCACTCATGTCCTGGGGGTCACACATGCATGTGTGGGGGGACAGGGTCATGCACGCATGCACGGGATGCAACAGGGGTGCAGCTTGCCCCCCCAGGCCCAGTTTTGGTCCCAGGAGGTGGGGACCGCGGGACATTGCCTTGCCTGGCTTCGGGCTCACCCTGGGAGCTCCTCCAGTCCGCCCAGGCACCTCTCCTGCACGGGTTGCATTGGCCCGTGGAGTCTGCCCTGGCTGAGTGATTGCACTGCTTCCTTGGCAACAGGTCCCCCGATCCCCCCCCTGCTCCAGGGAAGGTGCCACAGGCCCGTGCAGGGGAGGCACCCCAGTGGGCTGGAGGAGCTCCCGGACGGCCATGCTGGGCTTTCTCATTGCGCCGGGACTTTTCAGCTCAGCTCACCCAGCAGGCACAGATAGAGCCATGGGTCCCGCAGGAGCTTTCACAGGACAGGCGGCTCCATCTGCACCCGTTGGGTGTGCCGAGCCGAGCAGGAAAGTCCTGGCAAAGCCAGAAGTGCAGGCCGCACAGCGGGGCCGCCTTAGAGCTCCTCCAGGCCCCTCCGGGTACCTCGCCTGTGCAGGCCAGCTCCCATTGAGGACTACGCCGCCCGCTCCCCGGCATCTGACATTCCCTGACTCGCTGTTCTCACAGGCCTGTGCAGGAGAGGCGCCCGGGTGGGCTGGAGGAGCTCCCGGACGGCCACGCTGGGCTTTCTCATTGCGCCGGGACTTTTCAGCTCAGCTCACCCAGCAGGCACAGATGGAGCCATGGGTCCCGCGGGAGCTTTCACAGGACAGGCGGCTCCATCTGCATCCGTTGGGTGTGCCGAGCCAAGCAGGAAAGTCCTGGCAAAGCCAGAAGGTGCAGGCCGCACAGCAGGGCCGCCTTAGAGCTCCTCCAGGCCCCTCCGGGTGCCTCGCCTGCATAGGCCAGCTCCCGTTGAGGACTACGCCACCCCCTCCTCTCACCTGCTTCCCCGCCGAGCAGCTGGACTGACCTGCCCAGGCCTGGCACTTCTGCCCACGTGTAAGCAGGAGGATGAGGAGGGTGGTGGCGATGGTGTTTGGGTGCACAGGCCCACAGGCTGGGCCTCCCCTTTCGGCCCTGGAACAGCTTTCCTGGCTGGAGCAGCAGGCTGAGGGCGGCTGGGCACATGCACGCTCCCTTGGCCCATCTGCAGGTGGCACTGCATAGGGCGGGAATGGCGGCGTGGTGGGAGTGGGTCCCTTGGGTGTGGAGGTTTGTGGGCATGGCCAGCTGGCGATTGCTACTGGATCACTGAACCAGCCGCGGTGTCCGCTACCGGATTGCCCAATCCGGACCGATCCGGTAGCATTTCACCCCTGGTCTCAAACACATTTTTACAACTCTAATACAAGTGTAGGGCAAACTGGATTAATAATTCTAAGTAAGAGGAAAAAACTATCTCAGAGCAGTGTCAGCTTTTTATAGGAAGAAAGCAGGAACTCCTCTTTTCTTCTTGAAGGTTTGCCCACCAGTTTTTTTTTAATGCCGAATGTTTTACCATGTTGATCACATGGTTAACACAGACAGGGAGTCAAATAGTGGTGAAATACGGCTGGATCTATCCAGCTCGCACGATCCTGTAGGGCTGGCAGCGGGAGACTCCACCCACCTGGTGGGACGTCATCATGTCCTGTTTTTGACCCTCTGCACATGCGAAGAAGAGGCGGGCGCAAGCGTAGCGAGAGTGTGTGCGCGCTCACATTTACAATCCGGTAGCGAAGGTAAGTGTTTCCATTTTACCCCTGGAGTCAAAGCTGTGACATGAAGGAAGTGAAGCATTTAGCCGAGGGTGGCTTGTTAACCAAAGACCAAACAACACTACAATAGAATTCTCCAACCCTGAGATTTCCCTGAGATTCCTAGCAATTGGCACTCGTCTGAAGAAAGAATGTGAACCGTATGTATACTTCTGCTTGAATCTTTTCTCCTTATGGCAGTCTCAGTCCAAATCTCACCTGAACTGGCCATAGAGATTGGTTTTGTTTTCAAAGGAAAAAAAAATATTTAGATTAACCTTGTACCAAAAGTCTTTTTCATTTGGTCTTCAGTTAACTTTATATGAGGTCCTGGCCAATTTCCATCAGCATCCTGCCCTTCACAGTACACAACTTTGCATTCTATCTTATCTAATCCTATCTTTTACACTTCATGACTTCTAAATAAATTAAATTCAAATACAGCCTTCTGGAATAAGAGCATGGAATATAGCCATATGAAAATGTGTCCCCAAGTATTCGTTTACTACTCTGATCAGGGTAATTTCTGATTTAGGTCAGGAAACCTCAGGTCAGGAAAAATACTCTTGATGAAATATACCAATTTCCACAAATAGAAACTATTAACGTTAGCAATTTATTGCATCATTGAGTTATACGTATGATGCTAGTTGACTTCTATGAACAGGGATGGCTATGTAGTGTTAAAATGATAAGAATAATCTTTTTAACAAAAAAAAAATGTAAACGGGAACCAAATTTATTGAAACTCAGCATTACTCTAATCTTTTGAAGATAGAACTCTTACTCAATATCTTAGATTCATTGTATCTTATTTATTTGGGAAATAATCCCCTTTAATTTTTAAAAAGTGTATATTGTGTTTTAAGAAAGGATCTGAATTTATTTTCTTGATCTTTTCTCCAATCTTGAACCCTTGACCTATTGCTCCCATCCATGTTTCCCATTTTGTAATCAGTTCAATCAGTGCTCTGGAGTTTTTCCACAAAAAGTCTTATATCCAAAAAGGCTAAAGAGACCATATCTCAGAATACACCCCCCCCCAAAAAAAAGAGCTGACACCTCTCTTTCCTCACTGCCCATATGCACAACCAGATTGCCCCAGCATGAGTAGAGGCCATCGACTATTTCTCAAGAGTGAGAACACAGCATATTATCTTTCACCCATACCCAGACCATAAAGAAGAAGGCAAGCTCTGCTGGTCTTTATTTGCCATATAAGTGCTTATATTGGTGTTTTCTAAACTTGGCCCATCATACTGGTGCTGTTTGATGTCCTGCTGCGTTTTATGTCATAGTAGGCAAATACCTCCATTCCATCTGGTTACTGTGCAATGTGGCAAAAAACACCCTCTTCCTTCCTTCCCCACTTTTTCTTTACTACAAGTTCACCAGAGGAACTGAGAAAAACTGGGTTTTCTTTTATTGCTTTGCTTTTTGCATGTCCACCAACAAAACAGCAAAACAATGCAGCTGCCTTTTCTTTTAGCCAGCTGAAATTAACAAGATTATTGGACTTTTCCCTTGTAACCCAAGCAATGGGGAGGGGGGTGGTGGTAAAATGGTTTTTATTTATTTCTTTTCTTCAGTATGGCAGGACTAAAGAAACAGGGCAATGTACTCACAGGAGTTGTGATAAATGTGGCCATTTGACTGTCCCACAGTCAAAGCAGGAGAAGGAGCTGAAACCTTGATGGGATATCTTAGCCTGTCTTCATTTGCAGCTCTTGATGTATAGGAAAAAAACAGCTAAAGAAGACAGGACAGAACAGCCCTATTATTCTATTCAGTGTCCCTCTTGGGCAGTGTTTCTCAGCCTTGGCCACTGGAAGATGTGTGGAAGATGTGCTTTGCTGGCTGGGGAATTCTGGGAGTTGAAGTCCACACATCTTCCAGTGGCCCAGGTTGAGAAACACTGCGCGTGGGCTTTCAACTTTGCCAGTTTCTAGGCCT